>JANRGW010032398.1:0-67182 GCA_024733675.1 Psilopsiagon aymara
AAAGGAAAAGCAGGAAAAAGAAACCCAGGAACTGTGACCCCTGGTGGGTATTTAACAAGGTGTCAGGGCGAGGGATTTTCGGAGCCGGCTAAGTGGATGTGACACCGGCCCTGCGGGTCGGGACGGGGCGTGGGGATGCTCCCGCTGCTGCAGTGGCTGCTGCCGACAGGTCACATCCCCACCCAGCCCTTGTGGGGAGCCGGAATGAGGAGGGATGCTCAGCACCGCGCTACCTGATGGGTGCTGCGAGCCTGGGGTGAGAGGAAAGCTTAGGGATGGGGTGAACCGTCCCACCATGGGCCATTGGAGGTGCCCTCAAGGGGTACCAACGAAGCCTGGGGCCGAAGCGCTGGGAGGCCCCACAGAGCGGGGGTCCCCGGGGCTGGAGCGCGGTGCAGGGGGCCGCATGGGAAGCGGGCACGGTTTAATTGGGCGGGCGGGCGCGCGGCGGGGCCGGCTGCTGGCAGCAGGACACAAGCTCTTTTGTCTCCGCTCTCGCTCCCGGCACCGGCTGGGGCTGGCAGGGCCCGGAGCGGTTCAGCCACCGAGAGCCGAGCTCGCCACGGGGGCAAGCAGCCAAACCCACCCCGGCTCCTGGGGCTGACACAGGGCTCTGCTGCAGGCGAGGGAGCGCCCAGGTGGCCCGTGAGGCTTCCCCAGTGATTAGGGGGTAGGAAACGTGTGGCAAACCCCGGCAAATAGCCCGCAGCCCTCCCTGTGCCCCTTCTTGCTGGGAGAGATAGCAGGAGAAGGCAGACCCTTGTCCTTCCTGCTGGCTGGGGCTCCACGGGGCTCCCGTGGGGCTGCAAGGGTGTAAAAGACCTGGGGCTTTCGGTCTCCAAGGCCGGATCCGCAAGGAGATGTCAAGGAGGGATCTGCAGCAAGAGCAGCACTGCTTTTGGATCATGGCTTCTCTCAGATCCCCTCTGTGCATCTCCCCTATTCCCCAGTACCCTCTGGGCATGGTGCCTCTCCAACCCCATGGGTGACATCGGTAAGGGTTGGTGCTGGCTGGGGAAGAAGGGGGCTGATTCCCACTATGTGCATCCTTTGCCTGCTTGGTCTGGAGCAGCACAGTAGGGAGCCCAGGGGCCTGCTCTCCCAGACCTTCCTCACCACACTGGGAACAGGGGCTATGAAGGTTGGAAAGGAGACCATAGTGGAAGCAGATCCCAAGTGATGGAGGGATGGCCTGGCCACCGCTCAGAGGGAACCGTCCCTCCTTGCAGAGCAGCTCCAGCCCCTTGCAGGAGGGAAGCAGAGCTGGGGCGGTTGGGTTCATCGAAGCCAACTGCGGATCAGCGAGCAGAGCACGGCCAAATCCCTTCTTCCCGGCATCTGGCACCAAACACCCTCTTTGCAGAAAGGCCCATGCGGGGGGAGTCGCTGCTGTTGCTCAATGACCCTGCAAGGACCCAGGTTCCAGCTCCTTCCCGGAGCAGCTGGGAATGGCTGGACAATGCAGCTGAGCACCACCAACCCAAGGAGGTGGTGAGGGACCTCTCACGGGTAGGACAGCCCGGGCAGGTTTGGCTCCCTGAGTCTGCCAACCCATCACTGGAGGATTCCCAGCTTCCTTGCTTGGAAGCATGGCTGGATGCTCTGGAAGAATCTCAGTGCTGGGATGAAAATCAGAGGGAAGGGACTGCGGGGCATCTCAAATGCACCCATCACTGCCACTCGGTCATTCCTCACCATCCCTTCCAGCTCTCCAGCACTGTCAGGCTGCTGCCCCCCAGCCCTGTGTGCAGGTGTTCACCAGAAACCATGGTCCTGAGGGACTTTGGTTGGTCCATCACTGCCTTGGGGCGACCCACATCCCGCTGCGGGGTTAAACTCCCCAGGGAAAGGAGGGAGGAAGATAGGAAAAACAATCACAAGAATTTGTTTCATGCTGCCTGGATCCCTCCCCGCACGCAGCAGTGTTTTTGGACGGCCAATTTATAATCAGCAGTGTGGAATGTTGTAAATTAAATATTTTTAAACAACTTTGCTCTCTCTCTGGTTAAACATTTCAGAGATCGCTCTTTCTTGTCTGTCTCTTGCTGGGTGGTCCCTCCATTCGCCCGTACATCTTCCTCAAACACAATTAACCATTTAGATGTTGCACAAAGGAGTAGCTTATGCATACAACACCAGTTGCTCGCTGCTCTGGCGCTGGGGGAGGGAGGCAAATAAGAAGGCAGCTTCTTTTATTTTCTACTAAAAACAAAAACAAGAAAATCCCTTTTTCCTTCCCCAAACTATCCCATTTTCCCTTGAATTGTAAAGGCACCGATCCAAGCTCATCAGCTGTCCTGGTGCTCAGTCCAACAATCCCCTTGCGTCCCCCCTCCCCTGAAATTCAGCATTAGCATTTTAAAAGCCTTAAACATACAAGTTTATTTAGACTAAAGCTCTCCCAAGCTCTTGCTTTCCATATTTATATACACGCGTATTTTAACGTATATAAAATGTCTGTCTATAGGGCCTGGAAGGAAGTTTTCGTCTGCCGGCCCGTCTGGGAGGCACAGGCACGGCTGTGGACCTTGGCTCCTGGGAGATGGAGTGAAAACCGACAGGATCCAGGAATCAGCTGCCCGGCTGGGAAGGAGTGAGGCCGCAGAGGTGCTGGGGGGTTTGCGGGGCGCTGGGCCCTGCGAGGGGAATCTCCATATCCCCAGATTGGTTGCTCAGTGGGAAGGGCCCTGTGCCCTGCATGCCCCCATGGCACCAGGGAGGCTGGGATGGGGCATGGTAGGCAGACTGCAATGCCAAGGACCCAGCTCCAATTGCCCGCTGCAGTCTTCAGTGCTTTAAAACAGGCGATCAGAGGCCACAGGAATGGGCAGGGTGACAGAAGGGTGGCACCGATGGCCACTGTGATGTCCCAGGTCCAGTGGTACCTGGGTTCTGGGTTACACCATGCACAATATGGTCTCTGTGAAATCCAAGTGGGGTTTGATCTAACTTTCCCCCATGGCAAGACATCAGAGCAGGGACCACAGCAGCCACTGGCTCTCACTGCAGATTTGGGACAGTGTGGAGGCAGGAAAGCACCTCCTGAGAACACTGGTATTCTCTAGACCTCTAGGGGTTTGTTCTGGTCTCCTGGGACAAGAAGGTCCCACGAGCAAAGTCCAAAGGATGGCCAGGGCATGGAGATGGCCACTCTTTCCAGGCACCCAGAGGAAGGAAAGCAGGGTGCAGAAGCCAGCAAGAAAGCCAGAAGGAGCAACATAGCTTTGCAGGATAAACCTTGGAGACTGGAAACAATAGAAGACTCGTGAGTCCTCATGATGCCCAGCTCCAAGAGGCTCAGGAGAGTCCTGCTGCTAGGGCTGCACACACAGCATCAACTTGCCAGATGATGGGGGAGCCAGACCTGTGGACCTGAGGCCATACAACTGCTCAGCCTGGTGCTCCTCTCTCCTTCCTGCCCACAAATCAAACAAGTGTCCCAAAAGTGAAATCAAAGCCTGGTGCAAAGGTTTTGTGTCCATCTGAACACCACTGAGGTGGACAGCCCACTGTCCCACGGAATGGCTGGCTGCTCGCTTCCCCCTGATGTGGCTCTGCTCCAAGGCTGCCAGGAAGATGGGAGCCATCCACTTTGGTTTGACTGCAGAAGAGATCAGATTTGCTGCTGCTTCCTGTAAGATCATAACTGTCACCTACAAAAGCAAACATGAATGGCTGAGGGAGGAGATCCATGGCTCTGGTACCTGCAACCATCCAACAAATGCTTTTCACAAGTCTTGTGTCTTGCAAATGGGTTTGGCTGCAAATACAGAATCACAGAATTGCTTGGGTTGGAAGGAATCTTAAATCTCATCCAGTTCCAACCCCCTGCCATGGCCAGGTACACTGGGTCCACCAGAGCAGGTTGCTCCAAGCCCCTGTGTCCAACCTGGTCTTGAACACTGCCACGGATGGGGCAGCCACAGCTTCTCAGGGCACCCAGTTCCTGCTACCATCCTCAGAGTGAATACATTTTTGCTATTACCTAATCTAAATCTCTCCTCCGTCAGCTCAAAAGCCATTCCCCCTTGTCCTGTCACTACATGGCCTTGTAAAAAGTTCCTTCCCAGATTTCTTGTAGTGCCCTCTAGGCTCTGGAAGCTGCTCTAAGGTCTCCCCAAAGCCTACTCATCTCCAGGCTGAACAAGCCCAGCTCTCTCAGCCCGTCTCCATGGAGAGGTGCTCCAGCCCTTGGAGCATCTTAGGGGCCTCCTCTGAACTCACTCCAACAAGTCCACATCCTTCTTGTGTTGGGGCTCCAGAGCTGAATGCAGGACTCCAGGTGGGGTTTCGTGAGAGTGGAGTATATGGGGAGAACCCCTTCCCTTGAGCTGCTGGTCATGCTCCTTGGGATGCAGCTCAGGAGGAGGCTTTCTGCAAGTGCACGCTGCTGGGTCATGCTGAGCTTCTCATTGACAAATACCCCCAGTCCTCCTCAGGGCTGCTCTCAGACCATTATGTACCCAGCCTGTATTTGTGCATGAAGGATGCAGCACAACTTGGGAAGGACATCGCTGCAGAGCTGTTGCAGGTGCTCTGCCCCAGCTCTCACAGGAGCCAGGGCAAGGGACAAAGCTTCAGGTGCCTGCATCATGGTCTAATAGTGGTGCAAGACCCGCAGGAAGGAGCAGGGTCCAGCGTGGGCACACACTGCTGCTGGGCTCTGCACCCACACCAACCTGCTGCCCAGGGCACTGCCCAGTGACACCCAGGAGACAGGGGTGCTGCTGGCTGGGGACCTCACGGGGCATCACAGCAAGCCTCTGCTTCACCACGTGCAGATGCTGCACATGGCATGCCATTACAAGAACCTTCTCGTATCAACCCCAGTTGTAAGTCTGCCAAGGAAGTGCTCAGGACAAGCCTGTCCAAAAGCACCAGCACCTACAGAGCTGGGAAGTTCCATCTCAGAGAAACATAGTCTATAAAGAACCACCCTGGTGTTAATAGCACTGTGATGGGCATGGGCTGTGACAGAGTGCTGCACGGGTGCGATAGAGCAGGACAGTGAGGAGACTTCCTTGCTACTGAGAGGTGACCCATTCTGATGATAAGCAGCCCAGCCAGTAACACCTTCCTGAAGGTCTGTAGGACACAGGACCAACAGTCACATCTCTAACTGCGAACAGAACTCCATTTCCTCGGTCACCTCCCCACCTCTCTTGAAGACAGTAACATTAATCACTGAAGTTGCCTGTCTCAACCCATCATTCGCTCACCTGATGATGACAGCAGTGTGGAGACCAGGTTAGATGAGGAAGGGTTAACCTCCCAGTGCCCGCCTTGGGATTCCTGAAGGCCCTATTATCCTGAACTATTTTTCATAATTACTGCCACACACGTCGAATACATCAAGAGTGAATCTTCACTTTGATAATTTGTGCTGCGAAATCTCACTTTGGGATCTACTTTTATCTCACCCCAAACACCTGCAGGTCGTAAAAGGCAAAAAGGAAGAGAAAACGCCTCAAATCCCGGCCAGGTTTTCAAGTGTCAGAGAACACTAAATTAATGCTAAACTCTAACCGACACAGTAAAGAGCCCCCCACCCTCTTCTTAAATTAGCTAAACAAAAGGACTGGGACTTTAACGTATAATTAAGGCACGAGGAGGTAAAGCTGTAGCTGTTAAGTAACGGGATGTGGACTTTTCAGAAGCTAAAATGTATCCTAAAAACAGAAAGGGAGAAGGATTTGTGTTTAAGTCAAAGTCCCTGCGGACCTCTCTGGGCTTTGCCACAGCTTTCTGGCTAAATGCAAAGCCAGGTAATTACGCTCCCCTCTGTTTCTGTTTCTACACACCCAAAATGGATGCCTCGCTCCTTGCCGCACACGGAGACAAGAACTCTCTTTAATTAACCTTTGTGAAGCCTCTGCGATCCTTGGATGAAAAAGGCTCCGTACCTTAGGAACATGTTTGCGCACATACGCGAGGCAAAAAAACCTCTAGCACGAAGCTGGAGCTGAACTGCAGCACGTTTCTTCTTTCTGCAGCTTGTTAAAGGCCTCGAAGCTCATCCTTACCCACACTTTCCATTCCAATCTGGTCCCTCAGAGAAGGGATTCTGTTTATGAAACTCAGGGAATGTCTGGATTATAATCCCTCTCCTGTCAAATTAGCTAGGAAACAGTAATTTTCCTCATGGGACGTTGGTGCCTACGAAGCACACATCTAAAATTTATCACTTCAGTTAATGAAATATCATCCCAGCCAGCTGCTGTAAGCACCTCTGGATGTCAAACTGCCAGGGGCAGATAAATGTCCCGTTGAATCCTACCAGATTCTAATAAACAGCTTTTAGGTAGGAACTTGTGTCCAATTTATAAACGTTAAAGAACAGCTTGTGTTTCAATCCCATCCAGGTGCTTTACAATCCTGGCACAACCCCCGACCACAAGGCTATGCATTTCACATTAGCACGCTCGACTCATCGCACAGACGTAGGTAGAGTCATCCACAGATCATCTAGATGTGGGGAAAGAATCTCTTGCCTGTTATTAGGAACGGCAGACTGACAAGTGAAAGAACCATCAAAATAAGGCACAGCACCCAGGGTTTAGCCCCACTTCCCCTCCACACTCCTCCATCACTCTCACATACATGCTCTTGGGCAGGATTTCAAAGTAACAGCCCAAACTCAGCCCTGATGGAGATGGGTGCCAAACTCCTCAACTGCAGTACAGGAGAGAAGAGGCGCAGCTTAAACCCATCTGTGCTATGGGGCAGCATCGAGAGAGAGAGAGAGGAGGAGGAGGTGGCTGGCAGAGCCACCGGCCTGCAAAGAGCAGCCCTCATTACGGCTGTATTCCGCTGCCCGCCTGCTGCGTTGATGAGATGCACCAGCCGCATCCTGAGCGGTCTCTCCCAGGCTCAGGGATGGTGGTGCAGGGCTGCAGGGACGTGGTTTACATCGCAGGGAGGGCAGCTAAGTCATTCTTTGGAGTGGGCACAGTCTGTGTGGTCCCTTCTGCTGGAAAAGTACAGTGCATTCGGCGGGCGCAGGAACCGATATTACCCGGCACAAACCCGCGTGCATCCCAATGAGGGGGGAAGGGCTGGTGGACACAACCCTCTGCAAATACTGCTTTATTAAGACATAAATATAAAGTTGCACAGGAAAGGCGCAATGACAGGGTAAACCGTGCCAGTACTGATGTGCAGGGATGATCTTACGATGCTTGAACATCTGGTTCTGCTGCTGGCTTCCATAAAATCATCTTTAAAACCTATTCCGGTTATATCTCCATCAGCTGTTCGGTGCCCACAATGACTTCATTAACATGTTTGGCTGAAAAGAGAGAGAGGGAGGAAGAGAAGAGGAATTGAGTTTACCACAGTGCTTCAGACCTCGCATTTTGCAAATCTGCAACTATAAAACAAATGAGAAAAGCAGATTCTGGGGAGCTCAACCACGGATTCGCTGCTGTTCTGTGGACTCCAGCATCAATCCCACACACATGGCAAGAGCCTAAACAACTGACTAAACATCAGGAGGTTTCCCTAATGAGTTTTCACATGTATGTGTCACTACTAAAAAAGAGAGCCCCAACGGAAGTCACAGCTGCTGCTGACAGGTGTAATCCTTGGTTGAGGCAAAAACCCTCCACATCCGATGTGGGGATGTGACATAAAATTAGAGATCAGTAACACACCCGGCCCTGAAGAGCGCTGTGTGCCCTCAGACTGCAGAGAGTCTGGGGAGGAAAGGCGCTGCTGAGCATCTGGGGCCACCACCAAAGCTGAGTGAGATCCTCTCGGCAACCCCTGAGATCTCAACCTGGCATCTGAAATAAAAGGCCTATTATTTATTTTGTAATTTAAATTTGACTTCTCCCTCCTGGATTAAGCCCTGGATGGAGCCTCTGCTAAAGTATCTGTTTGAAGCAAGGTCTCTGAGCACTGTTATCACCTCTAAGGGGAACAGTGGACAGCCCTCCTCGGACTCCTTGTGAAGCAAATACGTTGGAGGGGCCAGTTCTACAAGGTCACTCCTTTGCCTGCTCCCAGGAGCTCTGCACAGCCCCAGCGGACACATTCATGTGCCAGTCCCTGCCCCAGCACTGTTAATGCACTGTAGTGAAAGAGCCTTCCCTTTAAAATGCAAAAGCAGCTTGTCAGGGAAGGACTGCAAATAAGGGATTTGAAGCCAAAGTAATAAAAATACGTAACTGAAAGCCCAGTGCCTAACCCCCCCCCCCCCAAGAATGTGGCCTCGGAGCGTGACACAAAGCTGGTGTGCTCAAAGTGGGTGTCCTCAGGGTACCATGGGGGGAGGTGGTGAATCTCAATTGCTCTCTGGGAGCTGGACACCTATTCAGGTGGAGCTCAGGTGGTTTGACCCATGCCCTCAGGCTCTCCATCTCTCCTTCTGCACATTAGGAAGAACAATTGGCTCTGGAGCCTGGGATAAAGCCTCAAGGCCTGTGAAGTGCTGGGATACACTGATGGAGGCTGTGTTGTCCCCCACAACTTTCCCAGCAGCAGGGGTGGATAGCCAAGGATGATGGAAAGAACTGGCTGTGTTTTATTTACCCACCTAAAACTCCTCCCCTCAGGGGAGTGGATTTTTCAAGACTGCTGCAAAACAACAAACATGCCACCTTTGGCTAAATGAAGACATTCCTGGCAATTCCCAAGCTGGCTGGGCCAACATGATGCTTCTCTTGGTTTAAAATTCAAGGCATTACCTTTGCACCATGCAAACCAAACCAGTGCTTCAGAAAGGGTTTGATCAAAAACTGCTCTACAGACTTCAAGGAATATTGGATTGTGGTTAAGATAATTTCCAAGTACAACTCCAATCCTACGAACATATGGATCCTGCTGCCTCCTCAACCTGGGATAGCCACACGACCTCCTTACGGAGATGCTTCATGAAGGCACGAATAAGGGGATCAAGGAGCTGCTTCTCATCTTCAGCATCAATTTGAGTCATTTAGTTCTTTGCTCAGGGTATTCAGTGACAAATGACAACGAATCCTGGAGCCTCATGCTAACATCCTGAAGATGGAATGTGGAGCCCCATCTCCAGCACTTTGGGCAGGATGAGCAGAGGCGGATGCAGTGCTCAGGAAAATGAGGGACTGACTGTACAAGTGCCAGGTGCAAGTGTGATGTAGGTAGCACCACACAACTTCTCCAGCACAGCTCTGCCAACAGCCCCAAGTCCAGCCTTCAGCACCTCTCTCCTCCCGTCCCAGACCCCACACACAGAGCTTTGCCAAGGTACCTCAAATCCAACCTGCAGCACTTCTTGCTATAACATTCCTCACCCCCAACAACTTTTCCAATATATCTCAAACAGGCCCTGTAGCAACTCCTGTGACTCCATTCCTGAACCTCCTCCAAACAGACTACCTATCATGTTGATTTCTATGATGTGAATAAGATCCTGGCTACCATCCAGTGACAGTAATTACGTTATGCTTCTGCAGATTAAACATGCCTTCATCTACGCTTATAAAGAGCCATGTCAATTTATGGGTCTATATATAGGTTATCTGTAGCAACACTTTTTAACGAGGAACTTCTTGCTTCGTTTCAGACAGCATCCTGCACTGTCCTAAACACGCAGAGCTGGGATGGGGCCTGTCACATACTTTGTTGCAGAGGTGGTACCATCTGTTTGTATTGTGCACTGACATGCTTATAGCTGACTTGCATTTTACACCTGACGAGTCCAAATGACTACTTGGGAGTGGGCAAATAAGATCACTGCTATTTTACAGATGGGTAAACTGAGGCAGCAGTGAATTTAAGGAGTTTAAAAGCACATAGGAAATCAAAGCATGCATTCCCTCATCTCCATCCCACTGCTCATTTTGATCCATGTTGCTCATATTTCCCAAAGTGGGCACACACAGCCTGCCTGGTATGTCACTGCTACCTCAGAGACTCGAATGAAATCACCAAACTCATTTCTCCCTGCACAGGCTAAAAGAAAACACATGAATGTGCCTGCCTTAAATCTTCAAGAAAGTGTTTAAGTGATAAAGAGGAATGGTTTTGCTAGAAACAAAGCCTGATTCCGCACCCTGCGGGGATGCGATAGGCAGATAAGGATTCACCCTGCTTCCCTCTTCCCTTCCCAAAGCCCTCCTTGTGGAGGGAAGGGAATTCAGACGCCACTGTGTGTGCCAGAGCTGAGCTGCAGATAGCGTTTCGTTATCAGCCGTGGCTGCCAGTTGCCAGTGGCTCTGGCTGGTACCAGCAAGCTCAGTTCATGCAGAAACTCTGCCTGAAACTCTGGGGGAGGAGGGAGAAGTACCTCACATGCTTAGCTGTTCAGCTCCCTTCTCCTTCCCCAGCTCCCCATTAGGGATTTCTTACCAGGCTGCCTTTTATCTGACACTGGCAGGGTTACAGATGCATTCAGCCCACAGAGAAAGAACCAGGATTAGAGAAAGGACTTTCAGAAAGCCTTAGAGTTGGACTCCGCAACCTTAAATCATGTTCAACTAGATCTTCTCAGATTGGGAGCATCTGGTGCTAAGCGAATCCAGAGCTGATCAACACATTCAACCTTCCTGATTAGCACTTCGCTTCAACTTGCTGATGCAGCCCAGCCTGAAGCCAGCCTGGGTTCCTGAACCCAGCATCCACGGGGATTTTACTGAGTCTAAATCAAAAACCTGTCACTCGTTGGAGATGCGTTCCTGCTTTGGAAGACATTTGTTTACACATACTGTACACCAGCCCCTTAAAAACATACGCACAAGGCGAGCTGGGGAGCAGCCTGCAGCTTTTGGTGCTTGGCTAAAAACAAATTGTAATGCAAATAAACAGAGGGGCGGAAATGACTGCGCACAGGCCAGCACAAACCCCACCGGCACCCGGGGACCCCGTTCCCCAGCCTTCCTGGCAGGTTCCTGCCAAGCTGCTCACAGAAAGGGGATGCCGGAGCATTCCTTTAAAAGCCATGTGAAAGCATCTCCTTGTTGTTTGCTCAATTAGCCCCAGACAGATTGCTGCTGCTGCTGCTGGTGGCAACGCTGGGTTGTAAAGGAGGAGGGGAAGGAGGGGAAAGGGAGCGGGGAAAAAAGGAGAGAGAGGGGAAAAAAAAAGGGTTAGGGCCTAGGCCCAGGACCACCACGAAGTTCCAGCCCTCAGGGGCTCCAGAAAACGTTCAGTTTACTCACTCAATTACATACACTGTTTTATAAACCCTTTAAAATAAAATAGAAAACAGTCCCTGGCACAGAATTACTGCTCTATTATACAGCAGTGATGAAAGCCACTGCTGTGTATTTGCTCTCTTTAAAGCAAGAGATAGTTTAACTTAAAAAACGAGGCAGGGGGGAGGGGAGGCTGCAGAAACGCATGCACGAAAACACGCTGTGGGTGGTTCCTACCACATTCACCCAGGACAGAAAGGATCAGAGAACGGGAGAGAAGAGCAACTTGTCTCTGCAGTGATGGTTGGCCCTGCAAAAGCAGCCAGGTTGGGAGAGGGTGGAAAGGAACTAAAGGGGCTTAAGGGGATGGGAAGCAGCTGAAGCTTGACTTTGGGAGGCTGGAGGGTGTTTTAAATTACATGTAGAGATAAAGAAGAGAAGCAGGTGATGGGGGCTGATTTGTTTGTGTTTACAGAGCAGTGGGGCTTTCCAGTCAAGGCCTGCTCACTCCACAGCTACGCAGTACTTACACGACCACTGGAGATCAGGGGTGACCATGCTGTGGCCCTAAAGGCGGTCAGTGCCTCACAGATTTGTGTGGAGTGCCATGTCTCTGTGCCTGCCGGCCTCCAGGGAGATGCTGCCTGTGAGCTGGGTGCCCCTGCTGCTCCCAGGGGGGGGATGAGCAACTCACCTCAAGAGCACTGGGAATGCAGCTGACGGAAGCTTCACACAGATCAGTTCTGGCCCATAGCTGGGTCTCCAGCCCGTGCAACAGGCGAGCAGCAGAGACCTCATCCCAGCAAGCATCCAGTGCACAGTGCTCACCTGCTTCAGCTGAGGCTTTTCTCACAGTTCAGCCAGTATTAACTCCTTTGCCCTCAAACTTGCCTGGGGAATAGACGTGTCTTGGGAGTGTAAAACAGAGGCAACACTGAATTCAGTGCCTGAAGAGAGACGTATTTACTGTGGCTTTGGAGCAGATGGATGGGGAGTGAAAGGTGTATGGGAAAGTTATCGGTCAGGGACCTATGAGAAAGGTTAGTAAGGGATATGGGAGACCATGAGCTTGGGATATGCCTGATAGCAAGCTTCTCAGGGAGGGGGACATGCTTGGAGTCCTGGTACTGGTACAGAGTCCTAGCAAAGTGTTAAAGAAAGGGACTGGATTGTACTGACCAATGTGCTCCCATGGACTATCACCACCTCTCAGCAAATGTAAGCAGGGATCTCAGAAATGCCAGTCTGAAAGACTGTCCACACTTCCTGCCAAGATGCCAAAGATGCTGTATTTGCCTGGATACTGCTGCCTGCTGCGCCGGATGCAAGCAGAGGTCCCTTTCCTTTCTCAGCGTCCTTTGGGGTGTTCTTCCTGGCTCTTTCATGTGGCTGGGCTCTAGCAGAGCACAAGTGGTTATTTTCTCTGCGTGGAGCATGTAAAAATATTTCCACAAGGTTACGAACTGCTGCCTTATGGGTAGGCTTCACAATGGACATGCTGCGAATGTGGCAGCTCGTTTAACCCGCTCACTCGGGAAGCCTGAACTTCCCTGGCCAGGAGTGACAGTGTGCACAAGTGTGACAGTCCCCAGTGGCACAGGGGAGGATGAAGCATTGCTGAATGGATATTAGAGGGAAGTTTAATGCCACTGCTAAGGCCAGAACTCGTAAACCATTTTTATACAACTTGGAAAAGAGGATTATTAGGATTAGTTAATTAGGATCAGTTAGAAATGTAGTCACTGCATGGTCACTGAGACAAAAATGACAAACACTTAACAGATGCCTGTTTCACCTGCCAACAATATCTTTGTCACAGACACTCAGTGGTTAAACTACTTTGGGGAGCAAATCAGTTTTGCTATAAATTTACACCATTCCTACATCATCTCCAGCTCATCTTGCACCCCAGTGCACAGTATACATGTGTGCACTGTTTAGTCTGTGTCTGTTCTTCACAAGCTTTCCTAACTCCCATCTGTGCAGCAGCACGCTTTCTGATCCTGACCTTGTGTAGTGCTAAGTGTTTTCAGTTCCTGAAGACTTCACCAGGAGGTACTCAGCATCTTGCAAGAGCAGATGCTCACCCATACTTGAATGCAGAGCACCAGCAAGTCCCTCAGTTACTTCCTGCCCCTATCCTGCTAAATCTTGGCTGGGGTGAAGCATCCTCACAAGCAGTCACCCATTCATATGCAGAGATTTCATAAACTGTACCTGCCTTCAGAGGATGACATTAGAGAAAAATGTGCTCTTTGGCCCTCATTAAAATAAAACAATCTTACTCTGTTTCACTGAGAAGTCCTAGGACTCCAAGCTTGGAACGGGACTTGGAAAACGATTGGAAACGGGAGCCAGTCCTTACTGGATATGCGCCTTTTTCTGTTCTTGTGAGAAACCACAGAGTTTTGGCTGTGTGATAAGCCTCTGGAAAAAAAAATCTCAGTTTGCACGTGTTCTCAGGAGGGCAGCTAAAAGCTCCAGGGACTGTCTGCAGTGAGCACTCTCAACTCGACCATGGAAGTACAGGAGGAAGGCAGGGCTTCCCCCGCACTTTTATCCCTGCTCTATGGACCAGTGCAGTGCACAGAACTGCTTCCCTCTTGTGCCCAGAACAATCCTGCCAGGGCATGACAGTGGGACAGAATGGGACGCAGTCTGACTCAAAACAGTCAGGGAGCAAGTGCCAGATGGGAAATGGAGCATGGGACTGTTATGCAAGGGGACTGGAAATAGCAGCTATGGGCAGACCAGAGGAGGAGTCAGGTGGATATCTGGGAACAACCAAGTAAGAGGGAAAACCAAAACTCTCCATGGGAGAAAGACTAGAGGAAAAACCAAAGAGAAGACTAGGAACAGGATGACTGGTCCTGGGACAATGACATAGCAGGGACCTATGAAGTCAGGATCATGTAGGACATAGGAGATGTTGTTTGAGCTCAATGCTGATCGATGCTGGAAACAGGAGCAGTAACGTCTGCAATAACTACAGCCTTCTCCTCCCAGTACCAGGAGTGGATCTGAGGGCTGTTGATGCCCATGGGTATCTGTGAAACCTCCTGCAAAGAGTTTCTCTTGTCCCACTGCAGATCCAGCTCCTTTTAATGAAGTTGATCCATTACTATCAGTTCTCATCAGCTGAAGGAGCAGAAAGCAGTACAGTGGAGCTCAAGTTTCTGATGCTGCTAATGGCCCGTGCAAGGGCCAATCCTGCATAATAAAACTTTTCTTGTCTCTTTTTTCAGTGGACTGAACCTTCCCTCCCAATATTCACAAAGAAAATGCTAAGGCTAAAATGCCAAGTCTGTAATAGCTGGGAAATGCCATATGCAACATGCAACTTCAGCACTTAAGTTGGCCAGTCCAAATGAATGGGCACATGATTGGAATCTCCCTCTCTCTCAGGTCTCTGTACAATAAAGAAAAACCAACCACATTCAAACTGAGGAGGTAAAATGTGAAGCTGTCAACAGTTGTGAAGAATTAAGATGACAAATGTTGCAGAAAAGCCTTAGAAAGGATCTTGTCCCTTGCATAGCGTGTAGTAATTAAGGTTTCAGACACAAACTGAAACAAGACAGGAAAATGAGGAATATGGAAAACCCCTGCATTCAGCAAGCACTACTCATTCTGGATGCTGACTGTGTCAAAGCACCAAGGAAAATAAAAATATATGGTGGCATAAAAACTGCACAGGAACAAGCACACTGAGGTTCTAGTCTACAGCCTGACCACAGAGGTAATGCTGCTACTAACTATGCACTAGGATACCAAGCTAAGATTACATCAGCATCCTGAATGCTGGTATTTTTTCCCTTTCTGAACATACACTTTGTGGCAACAACACTCCTGTAATGCACTTTTGTGATGTGCAATGACTCAAGCTGGCCTTAAACAACACTGGCTCCATAATTCCCAATGCACATAAAACATCCCTGCCCCAACAACAACAGAGATGAGGGTGAGAGATAACATGGCGAGTTTTATGTCAATTTTGCTAGTTCTATCCTATGTGTGTGTGTGTCTTTACCATCTCTGTTTCTGGTGTTGCTTTGAAGAAAGGTCAGGCCCTTTACTGTGTATTTCTCTTCCCAGATAACCTATACCAGATGTATAATGTACTCCCCGCTGAATCTGGCCTAACAACTCCTTCAAGAACTATACTTACTGACTCTAGGGCTCATCTGACTCCTTGACTGGCCCATCACCAGCACTCCCTCCCTCTAGTCCTACTTCAATGCTGCTTTTGAGCTCCTCTTTTAAAATAGGCTCATCAAAAAGGCTGGAGCATGATTCTAGTAACTGTCTTCAAATCAGTGATTGCTCTGCACGATTAAGTTCTTTCAGAACTGCTGCCTGCCATTTCCTACCCCTTTAATAATTACCTCCTTCTTCTTAGATACCAGAGTGTTTTTCAAACTGCTACCTGCATGAGGTAGCTTCACAAAGCCCATCTGTTAATTCTCTGCTGGCAAATTCCTTAAATTAAAGAATCAAAGAGGAAGGAAAGTGGATGCTTCCTAAGCATGGTAATAAAAGCAGTAGGAAGAGAATAGTATGACTCTCAGGAGGCACAGCTTGCAAATCCAGAAGTTTAATAAAATTCCATACCTTGACTTTAACAGAGGCACTTAAAAGTACCATCTCTGGCCAGTGCTGTGATGGGGCTGAAGTTAATGTGAGACTGGGACATCATGGCTGACAGTTACCTGCCCCCTCCTGTGTCTCTAACTTTCTTTTCAGGTTGAAAATACTAAGCTGCATCTAATCTACCCCAATAACCAGTGTTGGAGTGTTCTCTCTAGTTAGGTGTCCAGAGCTTTGCCAAGCCCCATTATTAAGAGATGAGGTCTCCCACCATGTCCCCAGGGAGCTTATCCCACAGCCTACCAGACCACATCGTTAGGAAAACGTTCCAGATAGCCAACCTAAATTGTGTTTAATTCAATCCCATTACTTCCAGCTGTACCATTTGGACCACCCTAAATATGCCCATATTCTTCCACAGAAGGAAAAGGATGAGAGCTGGTTTGAGTTACGTTTGCCTATCATTTGTGGTAGCTGTTCTCCTGCCATCTTCCTTGCATGGGACTGGAGTTCATTTTATGAAAGGAGGTCAGAGCAACACTGGCTCAAAGAGCTCCTGTACCCCGAGCAGTGTGGCGAGGACTCATACAGGAGAGTATGAGTACACAGCCAGTTCTGCAGCAAAGTCAGCTGTGGGATTTGCCTGGGGCTGTGTAGGATGATTCAGGGATATTTCTACCTTTGATGAATCCTGGCTGATGCTCTGGAATAAGGGACTGCTGTAGTTCTATTTTTTTCATGTTTCTGGGAAGGTGCGTACAGCTTTGCTGAGGAGGTTTCTAGCATGTAACTCCCAGACTAGGGTCGGCAGCCAGCTGCTACCGCTTACGTCTGCTCAAGTGTGATCAGCTTGCAACAAAAGGTGGCTCCAACCCAAGAGAAGGAGGGTTTTTTTTCTAACCTGGCCATGGAAGCTCGAGTTTGAGGAAGCAGAAGTTACCAAAAAGAACAACACAGCCAAAGTCTTGATGAAAGGAGGAATATGGAAACAGACTTACAGGGCCACACCAAAAGCTTGGCACAAGATACAGGAAGTCTTGGGCAGGGGAAAGGAAGTCATGGCATGCTTTCACAGCAAAAAAGAGAGGGCCCGATTTACTACAGGACCAGCCAAGGTCAGAAGAGACATGCTGGGCTAGAAAGACTCCACAGTTCAGGAAGTAAGTCATGAACTTCGCAGACAGATCCCAGACCACTGAGGAGAACCTGACCCCCAGCCCGAAGAAATTCCACAACGGTTAGGAAACTGAGGCAGGGAAATGAACTGAGCCTTTATTATTTTTTCTTGCTCACCATAATGGTGTATTCATGATCTACCTGAGTGTGTCTTTGCTAACGTCAATCATAGGTTTCTGAACAGTTTAACTAGAGGGCCCACAGACTCATTAAGAAATGGGTTTAAACTTTAGAGAGGTGAGCAGGCAGTAGACTACAAGAACAGGCAAATGAACCGCAGGTCACAGCTCTGTTACTCTCCCTGCAAATACATCTGCAGGCCCTGGAAAATATTCAGACAAGGACAATCAAGAAGAACGAATGATTTCCATTCCAAAATCAACCAGACTAGGATCTGTACCCTGGAAGAGACTACTGATGTCAGCAAGGTCAAAGGGTGATATTTCTGTTTGATATAATCTACAGAAGAAATCATACGTATTCCTATTTCCTAAAATACTAGCTAATGCTACACTCTGTCTCCTCACAGTTCATGCTGCAGGTTGACAACCAAACATGAGCTGATTCAGCTCTCCTAGTGATTCATGCAGATGTGGTGCTTAGGGATGGAGTTTAGTGGTAGACTTGGTAGTGTGGCAGTGGTAGGTTAATGGCTGGATTCACTGATGTTAAAGGCCTTTGATTCTATAATTCTATGTTCAGGCATCATAAATAGTGTAAATCTTCATTGACGGGCTGCAGTGAACGCTGCAAAGGCCACTGATTTAGACTGATGTGATGGGCAAAGCCATGAGTAGGCAAAGACTGGTACACAGGAATCAAGACCACAGTGCACAGAACACTCACTGGGTGTTTCCTACAGTATCAGAGATGTGCAACTGCAAAACCAATACACTGTTTTCAGGAGTCTTTCTTACTTTTAGTTTCAATTTAAAGGAAAATTTGTCACATGCATAAGTGACAGTAGGCTACTCTATACTACATTAAATGCAAACCCTGCTCTGTACCACAACACTTACAATTGAGGATCCACCCATAAAGACAAAGCAAGCAAACAAATCCTGATCTGAGTAAATAACTTCACATGGAGCCTGAAAAAGAACTCACTTTTGTCCTCAGTCCACACCCTAGAGTGGGGATCTGCCAAACCCCAACAATAAATATTCATTAAAAGCCCTCTGCTTGGGATGCAGTCACTGAGACAGCCACTTCCTGCCCATTATCTCTTAGGGCAGGAAATCAACAGTTCCACTCAGGCGGTTACCGATCCCTTCTCATGCACACTTCCAGCGGATGGCTTAAATTTGCCCAAATGAGGGCCACGTAGTTGTAATCTCTCTGAAGTCCTAAAACAGCATTTCATAGCAGTAAAGCAGATCTGAGCATAGCTGCCCTTGTACTGAGTAGTGAGTACAGCAGCTCCTAGTATGATAACCCATCTTGAGCTCTTGCTTGGGGCAAGGTGAATGGGAGCACCCTGGCATTGTGCGTTGGTAGCATCTACACAGAAGGATGTCTGTGTGATCAGTAATTTGACTGATGAAGATTACTAGTCCAAGTAATGGCTCCTTCTGCTGAGGACAACTCCGGGCTGATCCAATTGTGGTCTCTGGGAAAAGACTGTCTTAGCACCCAATCTTTCTTTATAACAACAGACCTTTTCTGCAAACTTCAGAGGAGCAAGTCCCTGAACTATTCTAATGCCCAGAAGCTGTACTTTCCATGAAAAGCAAATCCCAGTATTACAGGACACCACACTCTAGAACTGCCACCATTTACTGACACTTGATGAAGAAGCAGGAGTAAAGCCTCAAGGAAAAACTTCTGACAATGACTACAAACGCACTGTAAATACAGCTCCATTGCTTACCTTTGGTTTCCAGCCTCTGATCGCTTCCAATCAAACAGTCTTTGATGTCTGCACCCTTCTCTATTACAGCGTTATGACAAATGACACTGCCCTGAAGACAGCACCTACAAGATAAACACAAAGCAAAGCAAGAAAATAATTTAGAACGACAGGTACAAACCAAAGGTATCCACCAGGATCTCTAACGAGCTCATAACACGATCCTGTAAGTAGGTCCATCTCTCTCGTTTCTCAGGAACTCCACTATTCTTTGCCTCATCCTCACATCCAGTTGCTGGAAAAAATTAAATGCCAGCTGTCAGAATGGATTTGCCAAAAAGGGTTTCCAGTTTTCCCTCCTGTTAGAACAGCTTTCCTCTACATTTCCTTAACAGAATAAACACTGCCAGAGGATTTCATAGACAAGACGCTGGCCTGGGACTTGGCACCTGGATCAGGTCTTGTGTTTTCCACAGACAGTCTAGGTAACTACAGCAGTGGAGCAGTGGGCTCTCTGCTCAGCTCCCCAGTTTGAAAGGAGCCCAGTCCTGCCCTCCGAATTTTTCTGGGAAGTTTCCTTATGTTCCAGTTTGCAAGGCACTAAGCAAGGGCTGGGAGAGGGGGCAGTTCCATACCTCAGCTGGTTGGCTTTGCTCATGTTGCATTCGAGCACTCAAACATGATTACTCTGCACTAAATCAATGTAACCCACACTGGACCTGCTCTGCCTTCCTTGGATGTCTTCACACTCACATAGCCTTTGACATCTGAAATGCTACACAGGATGGAACTTTACCAAAAGTCACCTTCTTCCAAAATACCTTTGAATCTGTGATAACTGTCTAGATAGGAAAGAAATTCAGAGTCCAAGTGCTGGCTTTGTAACTCCTCTGTTGAGAGATGCTCAGTGAGTTTGGTCTGAGCCCCTCCATGCACCAAAATGGAAATCGTGAATCTTTACTAGCGTCAGTGATGTGTCCTGAAATGCTCTTCACTCAGCAGCATGAGTACTGTTAAATTCCTTCCAAAGCTACAGAGAGAAAACAAGCTACGATGCAAATTATTTGTTTCCTTAGTTTCACATGTGTAAAGATAAGCAAGAGGACAAACTGTCATTGAAGGACACACACACAAAAAAGGAGACAAAAAGGCACCAAGCTAAGAAGTGTCTACAAATACTAAGTCTGACATACCAGCTGACTAGGAAGAACGTGTAAGCAAGATTTGTAACTCCAAGGAGATGCAGGTCATCTGCTCGCTCGTATTAACCCTGCTGTGAAGCATGGCATTTCATATCTTCTCCCCAATATTTCTGTTAATATCAATTACAACAATTGTGAATATTCTTGCTATCCTCAGTTGAACAGCTGATCTCAGTCATGAATTTCTGCATGCTAGGTTCCACAGTTCAATGACCTGCAACTATTACCCACCTTAGTCACAAGCATCATCACTACTCATTGCAATAGTGAAACACTGCTGCACCACACCATCAGGCTGCTCCATGGCCGGAATTGTTACCCTGGAGTCTGAACTAACAGCATAGAGGGGTTTTGGTATCAGGTCAAAGCCTTGAGCCTCCATTCTGTACTGAATGGAGAGCTAGCAAGCTCTGGTCCTTAGGAGAAGAGAGAAACATCACTCCTCACTCCAGACTGCTGATCCTAAAATTAATTCCTAGTATTTTCCTGCTCACACATCATTATTATCTAGTGTACAGAATGTGCCATTAAACATATTACAATTCTGTTGCTGGTGTGAGTCAGAGCAGAAACCATCTGCCCCACAAAACCAGCACTAATTCTGCAGGAGTGAAAGCAATAAAACCGGACCTCAGTCACAGTGGTTTGCAGTTACGACCCCCCTTGAACAGACTGTCCCCTCTGAACAATTATTCTTTTAACTCACTTAAACTCCCCCTCCTCTGACCTATAAGGAGGCACCATGAGCAATTATTCCACAAGTAACCAGCTCAGGTTGCCTTGGCAAGGTTTTTACTAACATGTTAATAAGATAAAAAGCGGCAAAGATACACAGCAGACCCCTGCCTGCCTTTGCTCTCACACTGTCACGATCTGCTTCCTTTCCAATAGCTTCATGTGCCCACACAGCAGCTCAGGCCATCATCTTGCGTAAGAGCAATCAGAGTGCAACTCTGTCTTCCTCTAGGGAGGAAGGACTGCCCACCGCTGCCACCCTCACTTGGCTTTCAGCAGGACCAGTGAGGGCAATGGGAGAAGCTGCTCATTTCCCACTGAAAGGGCTCCCATCCAAAATGCACACTCCAAAATACCTCCTCCTGAGCCAGGTGGATGAGAGCTTTCCTCTGCAAACTTTTAGGTTCCCACCATCTATCACGTCTTCTGAGCATGAGAGCAGCTGTGAGTGCACTACACCTCTCAGCATTATCCTCACGCAGGAGGATATTCCGCAACAGAGAGATTTAAGCTGTTGGTCTGGAGTTCAGGCTGGAGAATACTCGATGTGCGTTCAGAGCCTACTTGGGGATAGTTTTTCAACTAGCATTGTAACCAAGAAACTGCTGATGACATTAACATCAAAGATAAGGGAGGTTCCTGCCAAACCATTTGCTGGGAGGGACAGGCCAGGGAACCAAGATGAACTTGTCTGTGCCAGGTGTTTGCAAACCAACCCTTCCCTAGTGCCAAGGTAAAACAAAACCCAAGAACTCCACCACCCCGGCAGTTTCTTAAAACTTACAAACCCAACCAACTGCAGGAGTTTTAAAACCATACTCGATGCTCAGATTACCCCAATCACACAAACCAGCAGCGAATCCGGCTTTTATTGCTCAAGTGGAACAAAACTTCAAGAGATAAAAACACAATTTGTGGGTGTTCCCTTCACCCGCTGACAGATGTAACACAGCCATTTTGAAACCACTTGTAAATGCCTTTTTTTTCCCAAGAAGTATGTTATAAAAGCCTGCCAAGAGAACTATTCTGTGTGTTTATTTAATTTTTACTATTTTTTAAAGTTGAAGAGTAAGGAATAAACTTTTATTCTCTTACAGGGTAACTATCACATCTTGGGGCACTCTGCTGTATTCTCCTTGGCTAAACAGCCACCGTGGCTCCGGCCCTGCTTAACAATTAGGTGCTATTAGTCCTCAAAGGTGCTCCAACAGCATCCAGCTCCATCCACGCTGTCGTGTGTGTGCATACACACACATTTGATGTACTGCTTTATAATGCAAACCATATTTCTCCCCCCCTCCCTGAAAATGTAGTATATTTTTAAACTTTTCAGCACGGTGAAAACGGATATCTCCTGACCTTAAAATCCAAAGAGCATGTTCAAACCCACAAGAGGAACTAATTTGGGGCATTTGATTTATGGCCGAAATTTCAATTTGAGTTTGTTTTAAGTGTAATCACAAACTGAGAGTCTGGCAGCTGGCTGGTTTTTAGAAAATAAATAAAAATATATTCGTTGTGTGTCTGCATTCTGCAGAGAGCATTTTACAAGCCCAGTCCTGTAGTGGGAACAGATGTAGCTAAGACATTAATTTGTAATACAGGTACAACGTGCGAATGGAAGCATATGCGCGTACGTCTGTGTCTCTGCACACGTACGTGCGTGTGTCTTACAGAGGGGCTGACTTTGGGGTGGGTTTTTTTCTTTAGAAGTCAGAGAACAAGAGCAAAAGGAGTAGTGGCCAAGGAGGCATGGGGGGATTACAAGGATTTAGGTCTTTAAACTGCAGACCACCTAACAAGATCACTCTGAAACGCCACTAATTTCAGTTAAGGCCACAGACCTCCCTTCCTCTGCCCTCCCTCTCTTCCCCCATTGTAAACAACTAATCCCAGCAGAAAACAACAGAGAGCAAAATGTACACACATTCTGCAACATTCCAGGTCCTTCTTTATCTTTTATTTATTTTTCTAAAAGGTCAGCCTATGTATGGAGGGAGGGGGGAGGGGAAGAAAGCCAAAAAAACCTCAAGTCCATCTCTTGTGTGGGCTTGAAGGAAGCTGGGAGAAAGCAAAGTCCAAGAGCATACAATATGGAGCTTTTATAGCACAGCAATTCCTCGACTCGGCTTACTTTTCCCTCCCTCTGTTTGTGGCAAAGTCACATAGCTTTAAACCAAAGGACAGGGTGGTCGATTACATCTGAAAGAAATGTTAAGAACTGAGAAAGAATTCCATCTCCTATCGAAATTATAAATAAGGAAGTATTAGTCCCAGAGACAGGCTGATTTATGCAGCCCTGGAACTGCTGACTTTCAGCCTGAGTATCGGTCTATAAATCAAACTCTTAAATCAAGTGTGTCAATTGCCACAGCACTGCGATACTTAGGAGAAGCAAGGCACCTACCACTAAAGCAGGAAGACTGCCAGGGGACTGAGGTGCCGTACCCTTCTTAATTTTCTAAAGTGTAAATCTGAGATCAAACATCCTTTGCGGGAACGGGAAATCAAAATACGCAGCGCTCAGCACACCAGGAGCAGGCTGCAGGAGTCCAAGACACAACCCCCTAATTACAGGCTACCCACTGATTATTTAGGACTCTGTGATTAAAGTGATGAACGCTCCTGGGAGAAAGGGGCTTAAGTAACTGAGGTCAAGACCTCAACTGCAGCTCTCGCCCTAGTTGTGCAAGCTTAGGAAGGTATGAATGTCACAGGTTTGCCTTACAGCAAATCTCCTGAAATGCCAATGGAAGTTATCCAGGTCTGCTAGTTTAATCCAATTGTGCCAAAACCCCGGCATAATCTTTGTTGGGCAGCAAAGCAAATGAGGTGTCTAAAATGCAATGCTTAAAACTATACACTCACGAGGAAGAAAGAGCCTGGAGCACAGAGCTTAGGACAGCCTGTTGGTATGGCTATGTCAAGCCAAGAAGTCAGGTCTCTTGCTCCTCCAGATGAGCTATGGAACAGAGAGACTGATTCAGGAGTTAAAAGCAAAGGGTGACATGCCTCGGCAGCTACTTTGCTGACTGAGGGGTAACACCTGTGGATTCCCCTGGGAGCAACATCCCATTCTGCCTGGACCAAGAAGATAATGGCTACAACAGGCGCCTTAATAACACTGAGAGGTGGCAAAGAGAAGGGTTGAGCTCTAAAACCTATGAGCAACCCCTCAAGGAATCCCGTTATCTAGTGAGCCAGTGACTGGGACACATGATCACAGGAGTGAGGCACAAAGACCATGGGAAAACAGGGAAGAGCCAAAAACACTACTAGGAAACTTGAGAACCTGCAATGTTGCCTTCACCAACATGCTTTACACACCAATAGATTTTTATACCAACATGGTTTTCCACACAAACTCAGGGCACTGTGAATCTCATGATATACACGCAAGTAAATACCAAAGACTACAATAGGTGCCAGCAGTATGCGCTATAATTTATAGATACATTTCAAAGCAAGCATTCTTAAGTGAATTTGGGCTTTGATCTCCTGCTTTTTCCCTTGGGGGTAACAAAATCATTCTACCAACCCCTCTAAATTCTTCACCCCTCTCTGAGGGTGTTTTCACTAAGGAACTTGTTTCATGTCTCTTTTCTAGCCAAGCTCATCACTGTGGTATGGCTCCTTTACGCTTCTTCCCCACACCCTAAACATTTTGCATTACATACTGCATATACTTGCCAGCACTCGTACTTTCCAGTGAAAGTTCAACTGACCTTAAAGGATTGCCTCAAACCTACCTTAATGTATTTTGTTAAGTGAAACTTAGGCTGCTCGGGGAGGTCACCTGGAAGGTTGTGCCTCACCTCTGAAACTTCAGTTAAATCCAGCTGATCTTGGAACAAATTGGCGGCCTTTTATGTAGCTGCAAGCTCAGGTTTGCATACTTCAGCAAATGCATACATGCTGCAAGGAGTTTGACACCAGGAAGCCCCACACACAGGGAAACTGACCTCTCTCTGGATTCTCTTTTGCAGAATGGTAGGGCCCCGTCCTGCACAATTTTACATTCAGCTGATGACTGGGAAAAGCTATCGCTGTCTATGTGAAGGTAACAAAGCAGAAAAATGATATACTTACTCCCATCTCTGGGTTTGCTTTACTTTCTCGCTGGCTGGCACAGTCAGGCTGAGCAGAGTAACTGGCACACACAGCAGAAAGACACATTCTCTGAGATTTTCCAAGGGCAATTCTGGGTTAAGACCTATAGCCCTCCAAAGGACTTTACTGGTCAAATCAGCTTCTGTACCATATATTGCTAGGTTGACAAGGAAAAAAGTTCTCTCAATGTCAATTACAAACTGAGCCTGGCTTCTTAGAGCCAAGCAGAACTTGTTCAACCCCACAGTCCCCTTCGGAACTTACAAGCACAAACATGGAAGAATGTGATCATTTCTTCCTTTTCCATACCCAGATTGGGAAGGATTTTCAAAAGCACCAAAGACACTCAAACCCAAATTCCCATGAAAACCCAACAGCAACCAGTTGCTTGTGAAAAATCTCCATCCTCTTTGATTAGACCCATGTGGCTACCAGGAGGCAGAAGCTTATTTATAGCTCCAAAGTCAGATGTACCACTGGCCACCTGAAGAAGGAGATCAGCAGAATGAGCCATGTTTTAAAACATCACTTTTCAGAGCCGACCTGTGTTTTAAGTTCAACATTTGATGTACAAGATGTTTGGAAAATTGGGAAGAGCTCCCTGCGCTATCTGGGAAACATCTGCATCTGAGATTAAAGAACAGGTGATTTATTTAAGACAGACTGATGTACCAGGAAGCTAGCCAGGAGAAAACATTGGGGTTTTTTGAGGAGCTGCTAGTAATAATGGTTCAGATATTCACAAGATAACAGGCACTACATGAGACATATCCTAAATACATTAGATACAGTAGAATTTGACTTCAGTTGAAAGTAACTGAAAACTAGCCCTGCGAGTAGCTCAACCCTTCCTGCTCACTGGTTTCCTAGCCTGCCCTCTCTTCCTCCATTTATCTTCCTGAAAGCAAACTCTGATGGCCAGGGGTAGTCTCTCTTCAGTACCTTGTACAGCATGTGCATTGAATTAAACAGCAAAATGAAGACTATGGTTCCTGACCAAAAATGTTTACAGTTTAAAATCGAGAGGTATGACAGAAAGGACAGAATGTAACTGCTACATCATCAAGAGAAGTAAGAGCCCTTTACAATACATACAGCAAGGACTATGCCTAGCTTTTTTTATACACTCTTGTTTATCCATATCCATGATATACTTTATCCATATATTTAAGCTGAGCATATGCTTTGTGCTTTCTCAGAATCAAATTCTCACTTTGCATGTGCTTTCTCCTAAACCAAATCTCATTCTTCTTTCTAGGGCGAGATAGGTCAGGGGGAAATTGGTGGCGGGAGAAAAAGTGTCCAGAAGACAACAGCCATCTTAAAAAATGGTCCAAGATACAAAATGTCTGGGAATTCCAGCATAAGCAAATGTGTATTTCCAGCTTTGCAAGCTATGGTGCTGGAAAGAACTTAATCTCATTCCTTCTCATAACGGAATGCACTGTAAAATATATTTTACAATTTCAACAAATGTTGCCTTGGCAATAGGATTATTCCCTTGTACTGCCATTATCCAAGGGAAAAAAGACTACTTATGCGCTGAACCCCTATAAATGCTCAATTCCACCCTGCTTTTAATTAGAACTTTCTTCAAACTGCTGACTGCTCCTACATCAGGTGCTGATTTGGCACTATTGAGGAAACAACCAATAAACTTCACAATCAATCTACAGTCAGTAGTCAATCCAGCTCAGCTTGCTTGTTGTTTTCTTCCTTTGTACATTTTCTCATAGAAAGTAGCAATAAATTGGAGACATGTGGTAACCCAGAGTAGCCTTTAACCAGTCACACGTGGCCTCTCGCCAATCCCCTCGCTGAGGAACATTACAGCATACATGCCATTTACTTTATGCAGGTAGCCAAAACACCTTCAACAAATCTGAAACATAACTCGTCTTCATACAACTGAACACAGAAGATGCTGGTTTTGGCTGACATAACGGTTTTGGTGCCAGTCCTTCCTCCACAGACTTTTAATCCAGCCTACCCTTTCTGCTCAGGGAGTCAGAACTCCCCAGGGTTTACCCCATCTTCCTGGGGGCTTGTCTTACCTTTCCTCTATCCTCAATAGTCACACCACGACCCTATAGCATTTGTAACCCACAGTCCTTGGTGCCAGCTCCCTTGCATTCCATGTTCCCTGACATTGCCACACTCTGCCAGCATGACCTGAAAAGTATCTGCTTGTCTTTTTAACTCCTTCCCTTTCCAAAACGTAACACAGCAGTGTGTCATATGGGGAATTCCAGCAGTTCTTTCTGGGTAGTATGTTTTTATGGAGTTTCAAGAAGATGCTATAAGCTTTAAAGCCACAATAAGGAGACGAGGTTATCATTCAATAGTGCCTGCCCCTGCACACACACATACATACATGATAACCTCTGTCACATCTGCAATCCTGGCCTTAGATCCTGAACTGCAACTGCCCACTGCATCGGGCAATCTGGCAAGTGTCTGCTGCAAACTCCTTTCTAGAAGGACCTCCTCTCCTTCTCTCCCGATTTGGGATACAGCCTGGGGAGTTCAGCAGTGAGTAACCTCTTGAGACATCGCATCAAAGTATATCCACACAATGGACACCAGGATAAAGACACTGGTGTACCTGCAAGGGGGAACCTTGCAGAGTTCCAGCCAGAGAACTGTTAAATGTCAGCAATGTAAATACCAGAGGCAGGCAGTACCTGCCTGTCAGAGCTTGTGATTCTACATCCCATAAACTACACCTGTGCTGGCAAGCCCCTGTGCCACACAAGAGTACCTTTGACCGCAGAGTGTAAAACACTCAGGAACAGAGATGTGCCTCTATACATTACAAATGGAACTAGGGAGACTAAAGTGAACCCTGGAACAGCTTCACGAGGTGGTCAATTGACTTTGAACTTTCAAATGCAGATCATCAGCAGGTGCTGACTAAAATTCTCTGGCCTGTGCCAAGCAGAGGACCAGACATTTCATTTGTCTTTTCCATCATCCAAACCCAATTATTCCCAATGAGCAGTTTTTCAGGTAAAATTATACATAAGACAAGTTGAGCTCCCTTGGTTACTCTGTGTAGATCTGGTACTTCCCAGCCATGGAGTTGAAATCCTGATGTAAACCTTGAGTTGCTTGCATTTTGCTGTCACCCCTCTGATAACCATGGCAGCCTATTGATGATTTCCATTAAAACATCATTTGAAACAAAATGCTTTCCTGTATTTCCATGAAGGAACAAAAGGACCAAAATACTTCATTTTGGAGACTAAATCTGCTGTAGAGCCCCTATTATACTGACTACCAGCATGTCAACAAGACCATTTCAAAGCATGGCTTACTGTGGACTCAGTATTGAGCTTTTCATGCTTTCCTCTTCAGTGACCTCGAAGTATAGCCCAAAAATCTTTCCTCTACTATAGTTCCACCTCTTGAATCTTTCCCAGGGAAACATTCACTTTCCACAACCAAGGACAAAGGATATACAATGCACATGACAAAATGGCTAAACTCCTTTCAGTAAGGGTATACACTGGGATAGTTTTACTAACACACAAGAGGTTTCAAAATCTTCATCTGCAGGGATGAAATAATGGATTCAACATGCTTTTCCTGCTAAGATTACTTATAATGCTCAGAGGACTTGAGCACAAGGTCCTGTATGATCTGAGCAATTAGATGTTCCTGCTGCCAGAAGCTAGCAAACTAAGTAAAACTATAAAATTGGTAAAATAAAGCCAATGTTTGGAAAAAAAACAACCCAACCCAAACCATAACAAAACCCAAACCAAGCACCAATTTCTAAACCAAAAGCAAACCCAGGAACCTGTAACTAAATTCATCCATCCATTATCTAGGTTTCATTTCCAGGAAGCTAAATGTGCCTGAGTACACCAGATGAGTCACAGTTATCATGCTCAGGTCAGCATAATTCATTGCAAGACTGTTTGCGAGACCCAAGAACAGTTATTTCTGTTCTATGAAGAGATCAGGGTAGAGTCAGAATCACAGAATAATTCAGGTTGGAAGTGACCTTTAAAGGTCATCTAGTCCAATCTAACCCCCTGCAATGAGAAGAGACATCTTCAACTACATCAGGCTGCTCAGAGCCCCGTCTAACCTGACCCTGAATGGTCCCAGGGATGGGGCATCTACCTTTGCTCTGGGCTACTTGGTCCAGTGTTTCACCACCCTTGTTGTAAAGAATTTCTTCCTTATATCTAGTCTAAACCTACCCTCCTTTAGTTTAAAACCATTATCCCTTGTCCTCAGGACTCCGGGATGCATCTTACCAGGTCCCACAGACTTCTTTTCAGGCTCTGTAGGTGGTCACAAGCCTAATCTTCTTTCACAGTGAAGAACGACTCTGATCCCCTAGTCCCCATCTTGCCACCCATCCACTCAAGAAGTGTGGGAAGAGAGACTGCCAGTGAAGACTGAGGCAAACGTTGTTGAGTACCTCAGCCTTCTCCTCATCTGCTGCAACTCATTTGCCAAACTTGTTCACTGGGTGAGTAAATCTACCAGGTATCACTTTTCATTTGCAAATGGCATGATCTCCCTACTTCAGTCAGTCTGCCAGCGATATGTATTGCAAGGGAGCTTTAATGAGGGAACTCCTGCACCAATGACACTCAAATTCAGCGGCTCTGTTGGACTGCACCACCCTTAATGCAAACAGAACAAAGGAAAGGGGCAGATCCAAGCTACCCTAGAGACTGAGGAGATGTACAGCTACTGCAGAAGCATTGAGATATACAAAGTTTTCAAGTGACCTGTAACTTCAGCTCGATTAGTAGATTTTCTCCAGCTACGTAACTCAGTGCAGTCATTTGTCACTGAGCTCTGGGGAGTCATCCAGGGAGAAACAAGAACCCTTTCCCCGCTGCAGGCTGTCACCTGGGCAGTCAGCATCTCTCAGCACTTGGGCTGTTGTATAAATTACATCCCTCCCAGCTTGGTCAAGTATGTCCATCATTCAGCACATATGTAATCTTCGCTATTTTATTGTCTCACTGATGGAAGAATTAGCTGCACAGTGGGAAACACATTAAGAAAGGACTAGCAATTATTTCGCCTGTGTTACTAACTTCTTTAATCCTCTGTAATCTCTTCTAAGGGGGATTCATATCTACTCAAATCACTTCACAGGAGACATGTATAATGTAACAGAGACCCTACACACCAGGGAAAACAAAAAACCTACTGGTCTACTGGTCCTCCAGAGCATCAAATGCACCACCAGCCATTGCTGGAGAATGAATCATAATTTGCAAACAGTATGCAATGGCACTGTCCAAGCTAACCCCCATTCCTTGATCCATTCAGCTGGGAAAGATCATCATCATCTAGGTCATAACCTCTGTTTCTGCAATTATGAGCCAACCACAGCCTAACAATAGGAACCTAGTGTTGTTCTAAGCACCTTGTGGTGGTCCCGTCTGTGCAGAAAGAATCTACTTCTCCATTTTGGAAGCTGGTATCTAATGTGGTGAGGCTACTCAAAACCTTTTTCTGGTTTGTAGATGTAATTTGTGGATCTTGAAGGCTCAGGAATTATGTCACAGGATCCTCAACTCACATTACAGGAACACCATAATGAAATAAATCTTTTGAATCTGTTTTTTTGTTGTTGTTCTTCTTTGCTTTTCTATACTGACATAGTGAACCGAAGCTACTGATCACTTCTGCAGCTGAGATGGGGCAAACCAAACACACACAAAAAGACAGGCAAGATTCAAGCTAGAGGTGATGTAAGTGGCAAGGGAATTACCAAGGCAGTGCCATGTATAATCATAGCTCTTGATAAATAAACTTAGATCGCAGAGCAATTTTTGCATTTGTTTGTTTCCACTCTCCTGATTTTCAGAAATGATTCACCCAATCTTTCTTTCTTCTCTAAACAGCTTTGTCTTTTCCATATGTGCCCTACTGCAGTCCTCTAAGCCTGCTTCAAGTTGGTGTTACTGCAATGAACACTACTGGGACTAACCTTCACTTACCACTCACATTTGACTAGGGCATTAATAGTTCATTAGTTTGGTGAAGCTGCTCATGTCAGCTTTAAATGTATATTCGTTAAATGACACAGTGCGATTCCAGAAGTTTCCAATATACAATACCTTAGATGGTGTTAAAATTGGCTTACTTGTCGGACATTTGCTATGCGACAAAAAATGAACTAGATCTGTCAAGGCACTTTATTATGCTCATTTTGACCTGTATCAGCCAACATACACTGACTTTAAAATCCAAGACGTTTTCTGAAGTTGGCGACTAGATAAAGCCTGAGTTATTTTAGAGACACTTGGGAGAAGAGATGTTTGTAAAGAGCTGTCGTCCACTGTGAGCAGTTTAAAGCAAAACCACATAGAGTTTATCCGCCTGTGGCAAATGGATCCATCAACATGAGTAAGAATCACCCGCATTTAAACAAAAACCTATCAGATTTAATCAAAGTAATGAAATAGGGTCAAAATACATAGAAATGCTTTACTAAATTTCAAGCAAGACTTCCTTCGACAAAAGTCAGCAGCTAGAGTACTTCTTTACCTCACTACCTGTGTATGCCTGACTTCATACCCCTCTAATCTTAGGGCTTACCATGATGCAGTAAGAAATACTTTATCAGCTCAGTGTCTGTGCAGAGCTATACAATATGAGTTACTGTATGCTTTGAAATAAAGCTCTATGATCTTAATTCTGGCTGGAGAGGAGTACTTACAAACTTGACTCCAGTGCATCAGTTTGCAGTAACCATAGAGAAGCTGAAGGAGGTTAACCCCTGGTACCTCACCCCTGGTGAGGTTTTTCACTCAATGGTGGCTATGTTGTTTTCACTGAGAGTGACTAGGGATGACACTGTTTTCCAGAAATTCATAAGTAACCCCAAAAGTTAGTTTATCCCTCTTAAAAAAATAATATAGCACCTTTATGATGCTTATGGAATTCTGTGCAATGCCTAAGATAATGACTCTGAGCTCAATTTAGGGCTTAGAAGAGAATAATGCTATAAACCAGTGCACACAATCAAGCTGATCTGGGACTCTCCATAAAAATAGCACTATTTATACACTTAGCTGCCTCTGTGATTTAATGGTAGAGCTGCTCACTCATATGCAAAACCATATAATTATGACTATGGCATCAATCAAAACGACAGAGGGTCTCATGATCAAACGAGAGAAGCTCTGGTACTTCTAATGACAGCAATGCCTGTGACACTGCCATACTGGATCCATTTGTGATTGAACTGGAAACCAGCTATTTTCTATACTCAACGGAATTCAGATTTATTATGTGCTTGAAATTACTCTGGATTTCTATTAAAGACAAACACTTGGCAGTCAGGCACCATACTTACCTGTAATTTAGTTATGTAACAGTAGTATCCTCCACAGACCCCACATCCTTCGGGGTTTTTTGTTTTTCAGATATGCAACTTTCAGAGCCAACCTGGCATTTTTTTAAGAGTTTGGCCTTCTTCCTGAGGCCCTAAGCAAACCTCACGCCATGAAGGAGCAGGGAATTTATAGTGGCCTGCACAGACTCAATCAGCAGTTTCCTTTCCACTGACATCCACAGGAAGCCAGGATGTATGGAAAGATGGGGGCATGCAGACATCAACAACTACAGATAGACCACTTTTCCCACATTTGGAAATGTACAGCTTAAGGCTACCTATTTAGTGTCTTTAATGCATGAGAAACCTCTGCTAGCTGGCAGATACTCTCCGATAACTTTATTCATTTATCCTGTTACTCAGCATGCACCATGGTAAAGGAAAGCTGCAAGATGACAAAAAAGGGCCAAAGAATATGACATTTCAGGTGAAGCTGTAATGTTCAAAGACGATAAGAACATTTCTAATTGGTAAGTGTACCACTCGAAAATATGCTTTGTGATTCAAATATTTCAGGCATACTCATAGAAACAGCTACTAAAAAAAAGCTTTGCAGGATGACACACAAGCTCATATGGACTCAAACATTCACTTAACTTACTTACACGTTCTGAAGATGATATGATCTCCCCTAAAAAGAAGAATTTTATGTTCCATTACTGCAGCATGTTAATTAATTTTACTTGTACATTTTAAAATGCTTCTAGAGACTTCTGACTCAGTCTTTAGAAATACACCTCCCAATATCAACTGTTTTGGCTGAGGATTGCCTACAGGGCAAAAACTACTGACTCAGAACCCATTTAAAAAAGATACTGCAAATTTAGGGGACTGAGATAGAAAGAGGTGACATACCCTTCCTCAATTGTAACAGAATTCATGATGATGCAGTTTGTTATCTTAACTTTGTCTTTTATGGTACACATGCTGCCAATGATGGAGTGTTTAATGGATGTCTTCTCCCCCACTTGCGTGGATGACCCAATGATGCTGTCTGATCCAACCTAGGGAAGAGAAGAATGGAAATTAGCAAAAGTACTCAGAGCTGTCTGATATGTGCTCTCCATACACCTCTTCCAAACAGCACATCTCAGCACTCATCATCAAAGTGCATCCCGCTCTACCCTTAGGGATTCTTGGCAGAGGAAAGACCTAGAAACTTGAGGCCCATCCCATATTCAGACAGTTGGACAGTCTTCCCGAGGTCTGTTAGCTTGGTAAGTCTCCATTGGCTAGTCTTGCTCTATAGGCCTCATGCAATAAAATAAGCATAGTAAGAACAGTCCTGATGGCACTTTGCTGGTTTCACTGAGGTTTGCCCAGTGAGACCTGTGAAAAGGAGGCTTGAAGCTAGTATTCAAGCAAAATTCTTCAGCAAGAAGCAGAGCTAAAATACTGACCTCTTCTAAGTTTGGTGTCCTTTGGGAGGCAAACTGCTCAACTACTGTGAACTGCCATTAGGAAACAAGAGACTACTGACTTGGGAGCAAGACAGACTTTTAGCACACATTTTTAAAAACCAAGACTCTCGGCTGTGTCACCTACACTGTAATTCCACACTTCAAAACTCAGCTTCACTTCCAACAGCAGAACTGAATTTTAGGAAGCAGGTCTTAAAGTAAAGGGCATGCTCATTGTATTAAAAGAGCAGAGACTGGAAAAGGGAACACTTACCATGCCTCTGTCAGTGATCTGCGCTGACCCATGAACCAGTGGCTCTTCCAGACCCAGATTAAGCAATAGCTTGGGAACCTGGATGGAAAAAACAACATCACAAGTTAACACGCAGTTCTGTACCCTCATGTTACATAAACAGCTCTAAGATGGCTTTGGTTTCCATTGCACTAGTGCATCAACCATACACATTTTAACTAAAGGGAAAACATAGGCTCCTGCATTTTAAATCTTCAACCAGATATGCATGATTTTATCATCCGGCCACTTTGTAAAGGAGACAGGTACACTTCTAGTGCAGCGCACACTGCATGTCTCAACTCAGCTTCCCACCTGTGGAAAGCAGTGGATCAGCAGCACCAAGCAGGCTGGCTCTAGCTGAACACAGCTGAATCCTGTACATTTCAATGTCCAGCATCTGCCAGTTCAAATGCAGATCAATGTTGTTTTACACTGCTCGGTAATGCACAAGAGGGAAGCAAGTGCTATTAAATATACATCATTAAACTGGCACAGAAAGATGATCATGTTCAGCCCACTCAGTAAGACAGTATGCTGAGGTACAGGCAACAAATAGTATTTCAGATGTTTAAGCAGAAACTGAAGTTAATCAAGTGGCTATTCCAGATGGTAGAAAGTTGCAAAAGAAAAGGCTCTTGACAGAGAGAAGGCAGGTGCTAGATAAGCAGACAAAGCACGATGGTAATAGAGACGCAGCCCATGAGGTAGCCAAGAACAAATCCATGGAGAGCAATTCTGAACTGGCTCCTGAAAAGAAAGGGGAGCCAGTGCTGTAGGAGGAGGGGATATCACTCCATCACTCCTCCTTTTCTGGGTGAAAGAGCAGCCTGAGGCACTCTGCATCTTCTAGCGCCAGGCTGGGGCCAAGGTCACACACCAAAGAAGAGGTGATGACAGCACAGGTGGGGATTTCAGGGGAGGTGGGAGTTTCACAGCAAGACACAGATATACTGCTACGCAGCTTTGCTTGCAGTGGTGATGCAATGTATGATGCGCCTTGGTACGACAGAGATGGCAGTCAAAGAAACACAGCAGATACAGAAGGTGAGCCAGGATGCATGTACTGACTGTCCACCTGGGATGTCAACTGGAGTCTCATCACAGTGATGGTGTAATTGGGTTTGCCTGAGGTGAGGAAGTGGTACTCATTAAGTCTTTCTTTTCTTTACCTAGGCACCTATTTTTACAAAACTCTTAGGAAAGTTTATCTTGGAGATCTCTATTGCTCTGAGATTAATTTGGCTGAGACTTGCCAGCAATTTCCAAAGCTATGAAGAAGCTGCCATACAGTATGATTGTGTAAAACAACTTCCTTAGAAAGCTGGGATCGCAACAGCTGATGGCTAGGGAGTGAACTTCAAGAAGCAGATCCCACAGATCTGAAGTTGGGATCAAAGCAGAAAAAACTATCTCAACACCTCAAATGAGATGATATTTGCAGGAAATTGTTTGGATATTCATAATATGACCAGCCCATTTCCCTTCAGCATGCAAGGATGAATAAGTAGCACTGGTTTTCCTATGATAACAATTTTCACAGTTGATGCTTCACTCAGATGAGTGAGATGAACTCAGATGAGCTCACACCTCTGCGCTACCATCTGAAGCTGCCTGTTGTCCCCAGCAGACATTCCACATCTGTAGCTCTTTACATCTTGAAGATGGTCCTTCCCACTAGACGTGTGTTTTCTTTGTTCTTTAAAAACCAAGAGTAGGCTAGATCTCTCAGTCCAAGGTGTAGGTGCTACAGAAACAACCAGCTTACCAGAACACCACAAACTAATCCAATCTGCCTGGATGATGCTGGCTTGTTGAAAGGATGTTGTCCTCACCTGACACACAGCTAGGCAGCCACAACAGATAGATCCAGAGAGGAACACACACCAAAGCATACCTACAGCATAGGCTGGAAAGATTCCTACTACCCAATGTTGCTCTTTGGGAAGGGAAAGAAACAAGGAAAAGCTCTTGCCCTCCTCAGTGGAAAGATGGTGTGGTGAAATAAATAAAGGATTTTAATGGCCAGAGCAAAGCCCTTATTAGAATCAGTCAATAGTTGTGCAGCCTGAGGGGTAACCCAAGAAAGCTACCAGCTCAAGCATTTTGCTCTGAAAAGGAAGGTTAGATAGGGGGCAGGAGTCAGAGGGAGTGCCTGGGTCAAGGGAAGGTTTAAGATGTGTTTGGATTTAATTCATCTTACAAAGAAACTATTTCCTGCTATTGAAGATAACTCCCTCCTGAACCCACCTGCCCACACACAGGCTGCAGGCATCCAGAAACCCAGCTGGAAGTAAAATGCTGTGAGCAAAGTGTTTCCTCACCAGAAGGGCAATGGGTTAGGATGCCATTCCTTCCCACGGCTACTGGGCTGGACTGCTACTGCTCCCTCCATGAGCCTATCCTCTTGGACAGCAAAGTTACATGTCCTGGCTTTGCAGCAACGGAATCAGAATCTGGTCTGTGAAGACCAAGATAAGAGCAAACAAGACACGAACCCCTCTTCCTTAGAGATGGTCAAAACAGGTTAAAAAAAGCAGACAAAATTAAATGTGTCGCTTTTATGAGAATTTGCAAGAGAAACAAAATGCAGTGGCACTGAAAATAAGGAACTCCTTTCTCACAACCCCTCATTAAGCTCCATTTTATGTTTTACCTCCTCATAGTTTCCTTAGAAATTTTACCGTCCTGGAAAAAGCAAAAAATTCAAAGAGAATCCTTTCCAGCACTGAAGGCCCCAATGTGATTTCAAAACACGAATTCTATGTACCACCCAGGAGCAAACACATTTCCTGCACTGACCAAAATGCAGAATATTTAGGTTAAAAAGAAAAAAAAAAAAAAAAAAGAGAAAAAACCAACACAAAAAACCCACATGCAGTCTGAGTGGCTTAACTCAATAACTTTTTACTGAAGTGGCTGCTGCCAAATGTATACGCACACTTCCCCCAGCAAGCGGTGTTCTCCCTTAACCCTTTGGACACATTCGCTCCTGATACTCTTGGTGAAGGTTTTCTCCATCTGACAGCAGCACTCCTCCTCTCTTCCTCATGTCCCTATCACTTTATTTCTGTGCTCCTCTACAGGCACCGAGGAGAAAGAGCTCCAGTGTGTAAACTCACTCTGCCATGCTGCAATTTAATTTGCATAAATTCATCCATTCATTTCATTAGAAAGGAATCAGCTCAATCTGAGAGCACAGGCAAGGCAGAGACCACTTCCAGGATCCCAAATACAACTTGACTGCTCTCCCAGCCCCACTTCCAGAAATCTTGAGTAATTCCCTACTGTGCTCCCTATTGATTTTCAAAACGAGACAAAACTGTCCTGCAGTTCAAGCAACAAAGTTCATCACTAGCACAGTGAAGTCAGAACTTACATATTGCATCAGACAGCGTAGTAAATAACCCCAAATAACCTCCCCCCAACATATTAAAAGCTTTTAATCATCAGCCCATTAGCTAGCCCAGGGTTTCTGCAATCCTCTTCTGTGATCTTTTCTTTTATGGATTTTCGGTAGTGTCAAAGTGAAATCTGCAGCAGGTCAACATTTCACCTCTCTGTTTACCTGGAGTGCCACTGTAATGAAACCTCTTCATAAAATTATTCTTTCAGAATGGAAAGCATTTAGGCAATTCAGAATGGAAGGCAATTTGAATGTATGGGTAAGCTTATGTCTTCCTGCAAAAGATCAGTAACCTTTGTCACAATCACTGAGATAAACATCTGTTAGGAAGAGTCCAATCAGGACGGATCTTGCCTTTAAGACACAGAGGACATTGATTAGATGAGCTACCAAAGCTACTTCCAGCCTTACTCTTCCACAATTCTTGGGTCTTTGGCTGCAGGTCTTTCCACCCCCAAAACCACGAGGAGTGTGTGAGGTGAGGGCTTTCTTAGCTATATCAAAGCTATGGAGTAAATTAGTGACAGAATTGTTTCCTGGCCTCATGTCCCTACCAGAAACCAGTAGGGTGATGTGCGTAGATAACATGGCATTGTTTCAATTCCCACACATTCCTCAGCTGTATCTCAGGGAGGCATTCCAGGAGGCTGCCATGTCCCATAAACTACTGCAGTATTCCCACATGGCAGTTCCGTATTTTCCTCACCTGTCGGTTAGCTTCAATATACAACCCAAGAGTATTCACTCGGTAGCACAGTCCCTCTTTCATTATATGGACGTAGCAGCGCACTTTTCCTTCATGGAGAGTTTCATTCATATCTCCTCTATGATCATTCCAACAAGAGTTATCTGCAGCAGGTTTCAGCAAGCTATTATCTTCCTTTATGAAACTATAAATGTCTGGAGAACACACACATGCATAAAGTTAGACAGGATTTAATGAAATGCTTTCTGAAGAGGAACACTATTAAAATACTGTTGGTGAAGGGAAATCTTTGCCTCGCATCATCTGAATGGCTAGATACTTAGCAATCATTAACAGATTTTATCACACATAAGAGTGAGTAAGTGCTTATTTTTATTCTGCAGGTGCGAATCAAGGGATCAGGACAGATGCAATGAGTTGCCCAAGGTCACACAAGGAGACAGTGGAAATGCTAAAAATAAGTTCCAAGATCTGAGATCCTGTTCAGTTTCCAGTGGAGGGTAGTTAAAGCTTCGTCTGCTGTCCTACGCAATTCAGGAACTCCCTCCTAGAATTACATTTTCAAAAGAGCATTTACTTTTACTATATCCCAGAGAAAACATACAGAGCACATTAGCTGATTTGGTTTCACTTTACACCAAAATAAGGCAGGACAAAAATATTTATATAATGCACAATATAATTCAAAAAAGAATCTTTGCTGTCATGAAGTATGACAGAAAACCCCCCAAATCCTTAAAATAGCGTTTCAGGCTCATTCAGTACACTACCCAATAATTCAGCTGTAGCATATGGGCTTTAAAACCATCTAACCTTTGATACTTGTACTCACCTAGTGATGATTGCTCTTTTTTCTTTTGGTCCTCTTCTCTGTTGTCTAGTCCTTGCTGCAATGATGTAGGAGAAGAGAACTGTTTCCTAACCAGATGTGGAATCAGTTCACTCCGGAGAGATGTGATTGATCTGGGGAAGGAGATGCACACATGAAGGCCATAAATACTAAAGCTTGCATGTCTTCATTCTGTTTGCATAACATTATCAGACATTTTGCACATTCTTCATGATGACAAATCAGAATTCCAGGTACTCCAAGACATCTGGCCCTAAGACAGTGTCCACTAGTCACACGCTTCCTTAATGCATTAAAATATACAGGAAAATCCAAAATAAGGGAAAAACTTCATCTTCAGAACTAACTCCCCTTTATTTTAACAGAGATGTCTACAAACTAATACAGCACCATCCTGCAATTCATGCTTGTGCACAGAAAGTATTAACATCATAATGACAACAACTGAAATCCACTTTAAGTGGCTTAAAAAAAAATCATCAATTGACAGGAAAAGAGAATAAAGTATCTACAGAGCAAAACCAAAGCAGCCACAAATGCCTTGAACAAGTATCCTGATCGCTAGGTTATCTTTCCTCTTGCATTGCTTTATACATTACAATGAATCAAGAAAAACCTCTTCCCAGTAGACAAATATCAATGTAGAAAGTCTACTGTGCAATGGGATTATAACCCTGGTAATTTAATTTTGACTATTAGAAGATAATTTTACTTTTCAATAAAGTATTTGGAAAAGACCACAAATCAATATTTTTTACAATAGGAGTGCACGAGACGCAGTCTTAAAAGAGCTTTATTGTTGTTGTTTCATTATTTTAACAATCTGCATTTAGTTACTGAGTTGTGGATTATTTAAAGTAGTCCTTGGGAAAATCATGCAGAAAATGAACTCAAACTTGGCATGTATAAGAGGAAGTGCTAAACTTCAGAGGAAGGATTGGGAGAACTAACACAGAGAGCTTGGCTAGGGGAACTCCACGAATGATAACCTACAAAGAAAGAGGAATTACTTTGACCAGAAGACAGCAAAAGTAGGAACTAACTGTAGATTAAATTAAAAAAGGAAAGTCCTAGAATCAGTGTCCTGAAAGTGATTTTGGTTGGGAAAATCCATAGCAAAAGGGGATCTGAAACAGTTCAAATTTTAAGAAACAAGCAACTCATAACCTGCCCAGGCCTCTGTTCAGGTCAATGACAGAGAAGCAGATCTAAGGACCAAAACAGTCTTCCCAGTCTCTACTTTTGATGGGAAGATTCAGATGTGATTGCCAGCTCAACCTTAAGACCAAATACAGTGTTTTCCTTTTTCTTGACAAACACTTCCTTCAGTCCTCAACTGCAGGTGGTGTCCCATCCACCCTCCTTCAGTGGGATGATCTAACCCATCCCAGATCTGAAATCCTGCTTTCATTTTTCCTTACAGACAAGGAAAATCTCCAGTCTTCAGTCTCTCCTCCTTCTTGAAAATAAGATTATAATCACCTTCAGATAGCTCTAGTACAGGAACTAATGAAGCAAAACACTTCATTCTTTAATCACCAAATTTCTCCCTGCTAACCACTTACAGGCTCACTCTGCCACAGCCTCCCTGGCCCCGCGCTCTGACACACGTGTGGCTCTGCAGATGGGCAGTTTACTAGCTTACAATGTTTGCCTGCAGCTGTGCCATTCAGCAGTGATTTCCTGCTTGGGTTTTATACTCCATCCAAAACCGACAATCTTGTGTTTCCCTCAGAGGCTGGCCATGGCATTTATAAGATATATTACCTATAAAATAGCCAAGTATTTGGCAGTCTTAAATAGTCTGATGCAGCGGACAACACAACACAGTAGGAAATGAAAGCAGTGGAAAGGGGAAAAGACAAAGTTTTGCTTGGTTTTTGATGGTTTAATCTTTCTTGGCCAAACTCCTGAAGCTTTCCTGCAATGCTCTGAAGTGCTAGCCACATTCCTGCAGCAAAGGTGGAGTAAATCTCCGGGTCATCCATAAGATGTGGCTCAGAAACACACCCTTCTTACTGGAAAAGGAAACCCAGGAAGGTTTGCCTTTGCTTGCTGTTTAAGCAATTTATATGCAACATCAGAGGAATTTGCCTTTGGAACGTATTTTTTTTTTTTTAAAAAAATGTGGTTAGGTACTTGGTGACAAAAATTTGGGAATTTCTGGTGACAGATCTTGCAAATGTGGATATATGAAGTGAGATCGTGAGAATATAATCTGACTGTCAACAGCAGGGGAAACCAAACATCTGGCTGGGACTAGGGAAGGAATTTAAATCAAAGGAGGGATAGGACTGAAGACCCTTCATCAGGAGAGAAAAAAAATCAGCAGGAGTTTGGAAGAACCAACTGGCCTGTAACCCAGATTCAGGAGAAAACAAACCAGAAAGGTTTCTCGTTTAGTATGTTAGAAATTCGTACAATCAAATCCTCATCTACATGTGCCTACATTCAGGAGAAATAAGTGTAAGATTGTATATGCTGAAGAAAGCCTTTTTTTATTCTCGTCAGGTTTTAAAACTTGGCATCCTCTTGGTTTCTAAGCTTGTTATTTTCTTTAGCACTAAGAAGTAAGAATGAAATGCCCACTGAGACCAACATAAGGAAAAATCTACTATACCCGGGAGAAAGAAAGTGGAGGGGTGGCTGGAAGGAGGGGAGGACACCCAGAATGCTGGCAGAAATCCAGTTCTAAACCAGCTCAGAATAACCATGCTCTGATACCTCACAGCAAAATCCAGACAGTAGAGAGGATAAGAATCCTGCTTTTGAGAAACATTTCCCAAAACAAACATGCTTTCATGAACGCTAGCCCAAGTGACGAGCCTTTTTCCCGATCTTTCATTCCCTAAGATTAGATGTTTGAAGTTACACATACCTGTGTACACCTTGACAGAAAGCAGTAGGTTTTCAACTAAACCATAAAGGACTGAGAGTGCCGCTACTTTGCTCCTTAGAAGGGAAAGGGGGGGGGGGGAACTAATCCCTGAAGCACTTTATGTGGCTTCAGTCCCGTGAGAACAACAGATCATAGTAACTCTGAAAGGGGATGATCCTGATCACATTTTAAGCAAGTAAAAAGAAGAAATGTCTCTGGGATGGAATCTGCCATCCATACAGGTCACAACAAACTGAGATGTCAGGAAGAGAGTGCATACATGGGGGAAAATGAAGACAACAGGGCAGTCAAAATTCATGGCACACGTGCAAGAAACAGCTGGGAATGCAAGAGGAGGTGATTTTTTTAAAAGCAAATGAACCCCCCAGAAAAGTTTACATTAAATGTACCTAAGAGCTCAGAGCACACATCAGTCATTTGCAGTCAGCTCTGCAGGCTGCAGACTCAGACCTCAGCATTGTAAACCTAAGGTGTTCGAGGCTCATTTTACTTAAAATCTAAGATGTTAAAGTGCAAAAATGGATACTTGGTTGGATAACTGTAATTTCACCAAGCACTATCCTTACCAGAGAGGCGTAAGTATCACACCTTTAGAACCCCTTTATTCCTGGTCCTTGTGCACTACAATGTCTTCCCAGTGTTCCTGTGATTTTTGCAAGGCAGAGAGAAGGCTCATGCTATATGAAAAATGTTTAATTGTGAAGAACATGAGGTGAAAATACCCCAGATCCTTAAGTTTCATATTTAAACACAGAAGTTTTGGGGGAGTTTTAACCACAAATAAAATTAGAACAGTCTGTGATATGGCAGAAGTTGAGTTTGTATCTATGTATATTATATTACATTACATACATTACGGCCCACAGAGGGCCAACTTTTACTTGTTGCTGAAATACAACTGCCTCTGGGATGAAGAGAAGCTTATTGAAACTTCAGCAAGAAACGAAGAACAATGGAGCCAGTTGAAACACAAGAAGCATTTTTGGGGGAAAAAATAAATGTTGACCACTCACATTTAAAAATATTATGTATTTCACAATTATGGCTCAAGCGGGTGAATGCTGCTCTTAGATGTAAGTATTGCTGAAACCTCTGCCTTTCATACAACACAGGAAATCATGGTTCTCACCAATGCTGGCAAAGAAAAAATCTCATCAAATATTTTATTGTAATAGAAGAGTCTGTTTCGGTCTAAGTTTAGGCAACCTTGCAAAAGTTTAGGTGCCAGGAAGTGCTGTTTGACTTGACCTACAGCAGGAACGTGAGTATCCACAGCTTATATTCCCTGCAGCCAGTTCTCACCAGCTTCAGACACCCTGAACACAACTGTCAGTTTCATTTACCGGCTGTCTTTCATTTTCCATGTTTAATGTTAAACACCATAAAACAGTATTAATGAGTATTAGCATTTTAATATCCTCCCTGTTTTATTAATCTGTGATGAAGCATGAAATCTCCCATTGCTGTCAGCACCCACCTGTGAAATCTGCTGTTACTCTCCATGGGCTACTTGCAGGGGGTCTTCCTTGCTATCATCATTAACACAATCAGCTACATCTACAGGTGCAGATAGTGTTTGTGATTTCCCCACTACAAACGAGATGGTTATTAGCCCTTTTAGAACCTATTTTTGCCCTTTTTTCCCCCCTAATAGGCTAATGTTAGCTCTTGTACAATTATGCAAGTATACAGTGGGTTGGGTTCTGATCTTAGTTCCATAGCCTTCAACAGAGATTCTTCAGATCACATCAAAAGGAAAACATGAGGCTGTATTTCAGACTGGTGCACATAATTAATGTTAGAAATGTATACATAAATACAACTAAACAAATCCTAAGGCACTTACAGTTTTGGCCAAAAAGAAGTTGCATGTTTATGCAGAACAATAAAGACGTAAGAAAAAGGGAGAGAGGGGGAAAAAAAAGAGGGTGTGCTGGAAGAAAGAGAAAAGTTAATTCTGAACCCTGTAGGTACATAGTTCATGGTTCTCATCGCTTAAAGGATAAAGCCAAATAACATTTAAAAATTCCATGTAAGCTGGGAGCTCTCTTGTTGAATCTCAACGTTATTTTCTCCTGATCCTTTGATGGAGATTAAAAATTTCCATGTGAATACAAAGAAAGAAACAACAGTTACTCTGAGATTTTTTTCTCCAAGCATTTAATGCTCCAAACTAGAGCAGCCAGCCACCATTCCCATCTCCTCCCCCCTCCTTAAAGGGAAAAAAAAGTCAACTCACTTTGAAGAAAAGACAAAACAGGGTCAGGGCAAGGGGGATTAGGGAAATGATATTTATATCATGGACCAAATTAAAATGTCAATGCAAGAGGCAGGCAAACTGCCCTTGCCACATATATACACCAGGCATGTTTCCTCAAGGAAACAGGAAAGAGATTTGAAAAGAGTTAATGCAGTCCTGAGTTAATACCACCTGCCTCAGACTCAACACCACTTAAAAGACAGTGTTTGGGTCCATTTCCCACAACGCGGTTTTAACAAGCACAATGGAAAAAGCAATTACAGGCCTTTTCCCCTTCTTCTCACTGATTCACTGCTAAAAACACTGGAATTTCTGAGACATGCTAAGAATGTGGAGAAAGCAGAGGACTGGGTTCAAAAGGAAAAAATATTAAATGATGAATTTATAGGGTGTGCCACATCCCTGCAGAAGGCTATTTCTGCCTTTATTCCTCGCAAAAAGTCTTTTTGCCTTTGTTTGGCATGCCTAAGACTGATTATAATAAAGGAAAACTCCGAAGGAACAAGGCAAGCCAGTAACTTACCAGGCAATTAGTTGTACCCAATTCGATAACCAGCAACACCAATCATGGCATCAAACAGATGTTATTTCTTGCTACATTCTATTTGTCCTGGTCTACTTTCAAAATCTTTATCATAAAAAGAGTAAATATATTTCTCATCCCTCCAAATGTCACATTAATTATTTATTTATTACTTATTCTCAGTGTGCCTTATTATTTTTGGAGCTAAAAGTCTATGGAGAAGACAAGGAAACTTTGAGAAAGATTCTAAGAGGTAATTCCACATGACTGCATTTGTGCTTCACTTCTCTTTCCATACTATTTTCTAACCCAAACCTTCAAGTCTGACAGCAACGTACCCCCGACATTCATAAGAGTGTGTATGACTATTTCAAAAGCCATTGCAGAGCATGCCAGTATAAAAGCTGGTACAAGCTTTGCTTTGCAGGCTCAAGTTTATGAATAACTTCCCAAAACTGCAGAATTGCCTCCAAAATCCCTGCATTCTGGGCAATAGAGGGAAAGCAGATGAAGATATGCCAAGTGACAGTCATAGACACCATAATGCAGAGAGGATCCAGATCAAAGTATGGAAGGGATGGTATGGATGCAAACCACATTAAATGCCGTTCTCAAGTTCCACCAAGTCTGGATGCACTTAAAGAAGCAGAGATCTAACTTCCACTTCTGCCAAAAAACCCTTTGGGAAACAAGGCAGCTTTCTGAAAAATTGACCACAGAAATTAAAACTCCTCAATTACACACTCAAATCCTTTGAAAGCGTGTGTGCACTCAGCTTGGGTCACCTAAGTAACCTTACCTCTGCCCACTTGCCAAGCAGCCAGGAACGCCCCACAGCTCCCAACTAACGCAGCTTTTGCATGGGAATGCCAGCAAGTTTAGACATTTTTAGAACTTCTTTCTGACCAAAAGTCTCTGAGGCCGTCAGAGGCCACCCAGGGTGTTTGGCAGGTTGCACATGCTGCTGAGGAATGGATCTCATTCATTCCCAGACAGCATCCCATTCTTCTAAAACAAGCGCACCTGCACCGAGCGCGACTCCTTGCCAAAACTCATCTTTCCCCATTCTCTCCCACCTCCGCCTTTGCAGCCATCTGTGTCTGAGTTACCAACTTTTTTCTAAATGCCTTTGAAATTAGGCTCTTTCTGAAAAGTGCATTGAACAGAGGCACTCTGATAATATGCCTAAACAAACACATGCATATGATGCTTTTGATAAAGCTGACATGTATCCACAAAACTCATGAACTATGTAAACTTAAGGTGCAGCAGTATATATCTTGAAAGACAGACTTAAACACTTCAGACTTGGCTGTACAAAACATGTAAGTATCAAAAACTATAGACATGGCTGTAGCTTTACACGGATAAGCTCTTCCACTCCACTCCACTGAGGCTACACTGAAGGCATCACAGATGTTCACATCACTTTGCTGTGTTTCTCCACGCGCACACTGTGTATGGTGGTCTGCAATCAAATGGACCCATTCTTGGTTTGGCTTCACAACATGCCTATTCTTCCAGCAGTCTGAAAGATAAACTGGAAGCTCTGGTGTGTAGTTCAGTCCTGCTTCCACCTCTCCAAGTCCCATTTCCACATCCTTACTAATCCTTGCTCCACCCCTCCCTGTAGGACAACTCTTCTTCTGTTCTCCTTTCTGTGGCATTTGCAACGTGATCTTCTATCCTGTAAAAACACTAAGCCTTTTTTTTGGTCACTTTACTGCTTCCTGAAGAACTTAAAGATGAAGCTTTTTGGCCAGCGAATCCCATCTTTTCTTCTTCACAAGCCTACTTTTATTCCTAATGTTCTTTCCAGGTGGCATTCACCCAGAAAAGTTTGGTGTAAAATGCTCTGTGCGCCACACTTCAACTCTGCATCTTTGATTTAGGGAAATCCTCCTCACTTTGGGACTCTGACTACTTCAAAACTGGTAACTTAACCAGACAGCACCCAGCATTTCCCATAGACTGTCCTGTTAAAAACGTTAAATCCCAGTTTTAAATTTTTCACCCTGTTTTAAGTGAAGAAATTTGCAGCTGCTCCCCCTTTATTCGAGACTGTTCTAAAATCAGCTCTTACCCTCATAATCTAGCTACTTACCACATTCAAAATGGAACTTCGAGTATTGTTATTGATTGATGATTCCCTGACTTAATGAAGGTATCTCTTACCTACCCTAATCGGGCATGTGTGCCCTATCATCATTAATAGCACTTACTTTCCCTTCTGTATGCAGAAAGTTAAAAGCCTCCCATCACGATAATTCAATGCAATAATAAAGTCAGCAACAGTGTTACAGATACTTATTATTGTTCACGTTTCATTTGACTGGCTAAGGAACAATGAAACTGGAACAGATTGTCTGGAGAAGCTGTGGCTGCCCTGCCCCTGGAAGTGCTCAAGGCCAGGTTGGATGGGGCTTTAAGCAACCTGTTTAGTGGAAGGCATCCCTTTAAAGTCCCTTCCAGTCAAACCCTTCTGTCATTGGACTACCATTCAGAACACAAAAGCTGTGAGAAGTGGAATAGTAGGGGAACAACCACTGTTTTCTTTCTTTTCTAACAATTCAACTTGGAAGTAAAAGGGACTTTGCCTTTCAGAGGGTCAGTCAGTGGCTGGGGTGATGTGGGAGAAGAGAGGTTGTAGAAGCAAACTGGAGAGGGGAAAAAAGGAAAACATTATCTTGAACATGCTGAAAAGTTGTACAGTCAGATCATCTGAACAGAAAATACAGGAGAATTATGTTTTCCATATACGCCATGATATCCCATACAAGGATCGTATCCTCACAGGGAGATGTCCAGCAAGGTATGACGATAATTTCACCCCAAGTATTATCTTACATGTAAGTAGCGCTGTGTGGAAGAAAGTTTACTGCACTCATGAAGGGGTACTTGGGGTAATACTGTCCAAGTGGCAACGATTTAAAGAAAAAGAAAGTAAAAAGCTCACATAGATGGATGAAAGAATCATCATTCCTCCTTCAAAACCCACATCTTGTATGAAGACATAAGTCCATTTGACTGAAGGCTACCCAAGGAACAGGGAAACAGTGGAAAAATAGTTAACGATTTTAAATGTTTATTATCAGATCAGAGCAAGCCCAGCTGAGGCCACCAAGAGCGCCAGGAGCACATGACGCAGGAGAAGCTGGGGAGCTGGGCTTGCTCAGCCTGGAGAAGAGATGGCTGCAGGGGGAATCTAGTAACAGTTTTCCAGTACCAAACTGAAGTGATATAGAAGATAGCCAGACTTTTCCAAGTTGTATATGGTCAAAGAGCAAGAGACAACAGACAGAAGCTGCAACAAGCGAAATTCCAGTTGGGACATAAAGAAAACAACTTTTCAGTCAGTGGTACAGTCCTGGGACAAGGCCCAGTCTCCATCCTTGGGGATTTGAAAATGTCAACTACAAAAAAATCCCTTGAGCAACACAAAAGTTAAGACTTACTTCAGCCGGAGTTTAGACTAGAGACTGTGAGAGGTCCCTCCCCAACCTAAATTCTTCTCTGATCCTACAACAGAATGTCCTCTCTACATACATAGGCAATTCGAAGGGTCGTTATCTGATGCTGTAAATCACAAAACTAAATTTCAGCATTTACTCTAGAAAAATTTGCATTAGGAGCAGCTTCCATGTATAGAAGACTGTATATGCTTTGAGTATCTCAGGCACATGGCCACTATGGCATGTCATGGTCTCGCAGGAAGATTTGCCATTATTCATGATGTGAATCAGCTTCAATTCAGCACATCTAAAGACATGCCTGCTCCCAGGTAGTTCACTAACAAGAAAAGGATTGTATTTGTTAACAGAAGTGATATGCTGAAAATCATAATTAGTTTAAATCTATTTTGAGTCATTAGTTTTTCTCTTCTGAAGTTTTGGAGCTTGATACCATTATCATCATGGAAAGATGATAATGGTAATGATACCCTGGAGGAGGCCATCTACAAATTTTAAGTCTTGCCATTTCTAGTAGGGAACAGAGAAAGCTCCAACAGCTGGATATGTTTGACAAGGAAAGGAAATGGGAAAGATAAATTACCATTCACATTCTAATAGAGTAAATGCACTGAGGAGGAGTTTGGTGCGCTGTTCTTTTCTTTTCCTTGTTTGGAAAGCTACAATCTATTTGCCCTGTCTTCACACAGTATACTTCCTGTAAGAGCTATTTGTTTATTTACCCATTTTAATCACAAGGAAAGCATTCATTATAAAATCTCTCTTTTCAGCAAAGGAGAAACCTTCCAGCCACACGGCTGACACATGTTAACTTGCAGGTATTCACAGAGCAGGTTCTGTTTTAAGCCATCTTTCAGGCAGCCACACAAAGACCACCAAAGCTGGGTGTTCAGCTCTGCCAGACCTCCCCCAGCCAGCAGTCCTTGCCAGGAAACACAGGTGACAGCCTGAATGATAAAAAGGCATTTAGAGGGGAAAAGAAAAAATGCACTGGTTTAGTCTGGGCAGCACCTTAATATAAACCTGCAGGGGCCTTAGTGTACAGCATAGCACGCAGCCATCCAAGCAGGAGCTTCAGAGCCAGTCACTCGCACCTCCAGTTTTCGAAGATCTCCTACTGCCCCTGCCATTTATTGGCAAGGAGAAGGGTGGCTCCACTGCAGCTCTTGTGGCCACACATCTCAGCACACAGCACTGAGACAGCAAACCTTCCTCTCCCCTCCTAGTGCTGGCCTAGCAGAGACTTTCCGGACCCGGCAGAGAAGGAAGCCTGCACTGGGAATGCAGCTGAAGCCGTTTGGAAAGGCACAGCACTATGATCTCACGCAACTTGCTCTTATTTACTTCAGCAGTTCAAAAAAAGAATCAACAAACCCCAGTGTTTAACTCTGCAAACAAATCATACTGACTTTGGCCATAAAGCTCACTGCAAATTTGCTCAGTTCAGAGAAGAGTTTCTCTACTGGCAAATTCTGGAAGGCAGCTTTCCAACACTGGAGGAACTGCAGAAGAGCTGATTTGTTTCCTCAGCTCCAACTTAGCCTCTCACAGGGTGCACCCTGAGAGGAGGGCTCTGATGGGAAAGTGGATTGCCCTGGTGGCAAGCAAGATGTCAGCACTCAGCATTCCCAGGACAAGGCGCTGTGAATGCTTACTCAAACCTTTTGAAGAGACCACAGTGCTGCTGTGTATCATTCTTGCCTTTCCACACATCATCCCTCCTGGCCACAAACAGAGCTGCCTGTTTCCCAGGTGACTGTACAAGGGAAATAGTGGCTTTTTCTACACCCAGCAATCAGAAATACTGTATTTGGGACAAAATGGTTATTTGCAAAACACATTACTAAACACAATAAAAATTTTACCATGCCTTTAGGAGAAGGGGGGGGGGAAGGGAGAAGGACACACAGAAGTACGTGAAATGTTCGAATGTATGAGATGTGTAATGTTCTATGTATGTGTGCTATCACTTTAAGATAGATGAACATAGTCTTCTGAAACAAAGTCCAAAGTTCTCCTTACATTAGAAAATGCAGTTGTCACTCTGGTGCATAACAGAGAAGCCATAACATCTGAACAAACACACAGTGGCATCTGCCTTCATAAAACTCAAGATGATTAACTTTAGAGGTGGTAGAATTGGGGTACCTACAGATAATTCACCCAGCATTTCCTATTGTGAGCTTCTGCCTTCATCTGTTTGCAAACTTTGCCAAAGTTTAACTGTTTTGGCTGAAATCACTGTGCCAGGTGTTTGCCTCAAGCTGAATTTGCTTTTTTTTGATAGCTTCATCAAAAATCTCAACTATTTTCTGGAACAGAATTACGGAATAAATCCTTTGTTTTGTCCATGTTAAAAAACATTTCAGCTGCTCCCCTGAAAAGCTCACACGCTTCCGTGCTTGCAATCTGGCACAAGGTTGTCTTTTCGTCAGGGCGTTCCATTTGTAAACATAACAAGTGCCCATACTACATCAAGCGGAGTCTGACAACCCACTGTTTGCACATGCTTGGAAGAGACCTGTTTTGCAGCTCAATTTTTTGTGCCCTTCTACACTGGGCATGCTCCACTCTCTCTCTCTTTCTGAAAGAAAACAGAGTATACTCCAGACCAAGGTTACAGAGGCTGAGCTGGATATTCTTTCAAGTTTAGAGCATCCTACCTCCTTCTGGTGACTGACCTGAAAGGTGATGAATCTATGTTGACAACAGCTACTCCATTAGCAAGAGTCACAGTAGCCTTATTAATTCAAAGTGTCACATATATAAAAAGAAATACTCTTAAAAGAGCATCACAGTAACAGTTTGGGCACTCAAATTAAGAAAAGCTAAAACTATGTTGTTTACACCACCTTAATTAAGACCTCACATGTACACATTCCGCCACAGTCCTTAGAAACACATCTTTTTTTCCTCTCTCCCCAATCTCAATCTGTTCTTCACCCTATGCAAAGATGGGCTATGCCTTGGGGTTGAATCAAGGTTGCGTGATGAGGCAAAAGAATGCCTGCCTCATTTGTTACAACGTGTGTTAAATATACAAGGAAGAGGGCTGAGAGAGGAGAAAAGAACTGCTAATATTTAAGGCAAATGAATGATGCCCAAAGATCAGATTTTAATTTTTTTAATCCCTTTCTGTCAGAGGAGTTTACAGATTCTGAATGCAGAACATAAGTCTACTTTCTGCAAGTTGCTATTGATTGTGTGCTTTTGATTTGATTAGTGTCAAATTAGCTGTCATCAATGGTAAAGATTCTTTCAGCATTAAGAGCCTCTGTATAACATTAAGGTCGGAAAAATGGCAGACTTCAGGCAAAGATGCTTCAAACTTTGGCTTGTGTGTACCCTAGTTTCCTACTTTCAGAATGGGGAAAGATCGCTGCTCCACTAATAGGGGTGCTGGAAACATAATGAAGTATGTGCAGAGCATTATAGTATCAGCGATGAGCACTGAGAATCCAAAAGGAAAGTATTTACCTTATCTTCAGAACAGGGTTTAAACAGTGAGCAGCAAGTAAGGTGGTGGCCTTCACTTGAACTTCAGAAGCTACATACGATACTGAACAGCATCTCCTCCAGTGAGCATCTTAGGCAACAGATGAAGCAATGGTCACAGAAGAAAAAAAACCAACCAAGCAAACTTGAGAGTCTTGTAACCGGATAATACCATAATATGTGGTGCAAACAGAAGCAAACGGTTGCACAGGGATCCTCAGCTGTGGCATTTCCTTAGTGCCAAGTGCTTAACCTTGCAAAGTTAGTATTTTTAAATTTAGCTTTTTGTGTGTCCAACCTGTAACTAAGGATTCATTAGCATGTTCATGACAAGCTCTGTGCTGATGAAATCTGACAGAAGTGATTTTGGGAAGATTACTTAATACATAAGACCACATCCTGCTTTGTTTTAGGCAGCCTTGATCTGGCTTCAGACACTGTGGTCTACCTCAATGAGAGGTGAAAATGGCAGTCGCTGCATATCTCACAGGCTTGAGCTGTGAGAAGGGTGAAATTCCTACACGTATCTCAAATGTTGTCATCTGTGACTGCACAACTGACTGTGGGCACAATGCCATTCATGCAGACATCTATTATAAATGCGTATTACACATACTTTTCAGCATATACACAGGATATACAGACATACATCTTCAACACTTGAATTTCCAAAGCCAGACTGAATTTTCCTTGTTAAAACATTACAGGGGAAAGTGACTGCTTTTTATCTATCTCCCTCCACTGCTCTCCCCCAAATCAGGTATCTTATTTCACCAGGCTAGAGCTTTAGAAACACTCTAGAAAAACCAGAACTCAAACTACCATGCAGTTGCGCTTTGATGACGTTTCTTCTGCTAGCAGCTCTGCTGGGACTGTTAGCAAACCAACTGTCAGCACGCAGTAAAGAAACATCAGTACGTGCCTGTACACCGGGCTCACAAGGCACAGTCCTGGATCCGGCCCTCCCCTACAGATGAAGCTCGCAGGGGAAAGGGAATAAGGACTCTCTTCTTCCATCTGCCCTGAATGCAGCAGCGAGGCAGGATTCCAACCTAGCACTCAGGAGAGTGCCAAAAAAGGGGACTGGCTACTGTGCTGGCTGCCACCCCAGGCCCCAGGGGTGTGAGGCCCGCCAGCTGCGGGGTGGAGCCGTGCCCCCAGCCAGCTCCAGCCTCTGCTGCTGTCTAGCCTGCTGGCTCAGCTTGAGTAAGGAATGCTCTAAGAACAGCAATAGTGTGCAGTTCATCGAGTGGTGCAGGTGTTCACCTTCAACTATCCCTATCTGTGCTGCCAGAGCAGCTCCTGAAACACACACGCCTGTCTTCCCCCTCCCCCAAAGTGCAGCACCTATAAGATCCTCAGGTTAGCTTTATTCTGGAAAAGGAAGTGTTTAGGAAAGAAATGCTCTCGCGTGAATACAGGGAGATCTCACCTCCCTCCTCTGCAAAGATGTGACACAACCGAGAATCAGAATGGTTTGGGCTGGAAAGGACCTTAAACTCATCCAGTTCCAACCTCCCTCACCCTAGACCATGTCACCCAAGGCTCTGTCCAACCTGGCCTTGAACACTGCCAGGGATGGAGCATTTACCGCTTTAGGTAACCTGTTTCAGGGCCTCAGCACCCTCACAGTAAAGAACTTCCTTACCTCTGCCAAACTGAGACCAATCTCTGCAACTGTAACTTCACTGATGCAGAAAGGAACCTGGGGAAGAACCAAAAGGTCTCTGCACAAAACCCCCAGGTACAGTTATAATCAGCAGAAAATTCATCCCAGACAAGCTGCTGCTTGTTCACATTGAGGTCACGGTCCCTGTTCTGATGGGATAAATCTGTTTGGTAGCAGGGCATGGTCTGTGACCTCTTGTGAAGCTAGTGGGAACAGACCCTGAAGTCATCAACACCGCGGATGCAGGGATGAAGATGACCATTCCAGGGCAGAGCTCCGAGTACTCAAACTGGCACCCTGGCAGAGGCTGCCATCGGAGCTAATCAATCAACCTGCTCAGTAATGAGGGAGTGGGGAGAGAAGGGAAGGAGAAAGTGCCAGCTGCAGGGAATAACAAACTGCCAGGGGCAAGAATTTCTTCAGTTGTTGCTGAAAGAACTGTGGAACCATGGGTGTTTGACCTTGGTACATCTGGACAGGGTACGATATACATCTTTGTATGTCTGGACATACATATTTGAGGGGGGTCTCATAAGCAAACCATTTCCTCTGAATTATGCAAAAGGCACCAGCAATCTCTGCTTTTTAAAACTCAAGAATTTGTTTGGTTCGCTACAGCGCAATAGACCTCAGACATGAGAATCTACTACTCAGTCCTTTTAAATAAGTTCATTAAAACGTATTAAAGGACTACAAACAGTTACAGACTACTGAACAGTATTTTGACCTTTCCTGATATCTCCCATATTAGAATCTCACTGCTGCCAAACACTGATTATTCTCCAAAGAATCCCACCCAGAAAAGGAAACAAGTGCATAGAAAAACTTAGAGACCTGTCTAGTACCACAAAGCAAGACAGTGGCCAAGCTGGTGATAAAACCTTGGTATCATGACTTCATTCTGGAACTGAACAGCAAATTCAGCCTTTTTCCAGATGTGTCATATAACAAAAGTTGTCCCAAATCCTAAAGTAAGATTCATACACTTAGATAAACCAAAGCTTGAGCAAGTTCACATTCTCTTCTCCCTCTTTTCATATCAGTTGCTAGTTCCTTTGGACTTCACCTACAACGCATATATTGAAGCGGAGGAATGTAATTCACAGGTGCAGCTACAAACTACCTTCACTTGCTTGTTCCTGCCACATCTTTGCAGCTAAGCAGGGACTACACTGGGCTTTTATCCCAACTGAAGCAACACAATCACATTAGTTTTCATGCAATTCTTTGACCTGAAAAATAACCATAATTTTCCCCTGCAAAAAGAGCGAGCTGCTGCCAGCTCTTGGATCTGAGTTCTTTACTGCTGGGCAACATCTTTTCTGCTTTGGAATGTCAAAATAAAACCTGAAAAAAATGTAAATGCTTCACTGAGCTACAAACAATGAAAGAAGGTGTTCTGCCGGTCATCAAACCCCGCTGCTAAAATATTAACACAATGTAAATATTGTAATATTGAGGAAGTACACTGTGTCAGTACTTCCTGGCACCGCACAAGAGCTTCACTGTTCGCTTCAGTCCCTGCTGTTAGTTTTAAACACGCACAACTTAAACAAGGCATCTGAGCTTCTCCAGTCCTGGTGCAGAGAGGCGAAATCGTACTGCAGGCTCACTCGAGACTAAAAAACAAAGTATTAAAAAGAATTCTTAAACCCAAACAATTATGTCGATGTCAGTACTTTTGAGGCAAAAATATTCCACAGGGTCTGTCAAAAGTCCTGGTATACTGCTGCCAAACATGGAAAGATCTTTGGATATGCACTGTCCTCCCCTTCCTCAGGGAAGACAAACAAGCTGCAAATGCCCACCGATGCCAGAAGCCTCAAAGCCCAAGTTATTCCTCATGGCAAAAGGCCCATTCCTCAGATTTGCCAGTTAAGCACATTACTTGCAATTGACTCTCTCTCAATTGACTCAATAAGCAGTATGCGTGTAAATAAGGAGAACGAAGCAGCTACTCGCCATTAGTAAGCCAGATGTTGCTATCAGATCTTAAGAAATGCTGTCTAGCTGCTGTAATTATGCATTGGTCATGGAAGTGTCACAGAAAAGAAGCACAACTTCAAGAAATAGTGAAGACAGAGAATGACCGCTCTATAGAAAACAAGAAAACGAAGTGGTCATATTGGCAAAAGGTCTGTAGACTTGTTCTAGGGAAACCTGGGGGCGACTGGGACAGTTCAGAGCAGAACTTCACTCTGCTGACTTTGGTTAATGTTAAGGTGAAATCCCACCCCTGGAAAAGCCAAGGTATCACCAGTCTCAGTGGAAATAGCATAAAGCCTTGAAATCTGAAGTTAAACACTATCTACGCTAAGAGGCCTCCCTGTGTCACACACTGCAGCACATCTGACAAAGACTGTCCTTGTCCCACAGACATAATGATCTAAATTCAAAACAGCACGAAAAAGATCTGGAAAAAAACCTGGATGTGTGAAGCATCTAATATTCCAGAAATGTCTAATCCCAGCAAAACTAGATGGGTAGGATTTCAAGAAATGAGTCCATGTTGTGTTATGAGAAAAGGTGTAAATGCCGCCTCATGCTACCACAGGAAATACAGGAAGTCCCAACTGTCACAGACTTTCTAAAATATGCTGAATAAATGGTTTATTTCAGATCTGAAGCATCTGCTGCTCCTGAAGCTTTCTCACCTTTCACACATGTTCCCATGAACAAATGGGAACTAAAATGACTTGTACAGTGTCCCCATCTGCCAGTCAAAGTATTGGATAAGCTTTATTCTTATGCATGCTAAGAACTTGCACTGGGGGTTTACACAGATTTTCCACTGTATTTTAACTCACTCACAGCACCTCATTCTGGAAGAGCTCCTTTAATCATTTATCCAGCTGTAGCACCCTATTTGTATATGGCGGAGACTAACACAAATCTCCCCTCCGCAGTGCTTTTTCACATGTCAATTTATCTGCTAAGGAAAAGCACTATGAACACAACACTTAGCCTCTTTATCTTTCATCTTACAAGGAGAAAAAAAACTCTTGGGAACTCAGTGAGCAGGCAATACATGCAATGGGCATGGGAGTGCTGCAAAAAGTCTAGGAACAGGACATAATTCCAAAACTGCTTACTGTGAGGGGGGTTGATCATTTGTTTGTTTTTTAAAGATAAACAGCATGGTTTTTTTCATCTGTTTCATGAAATATTATAGCTAAGATCCCTCTCCACTTCCATAAATGGATGTTTTTCTTACTCTCGGTGGGTGGTCTCGGAGTTTTGACAGAGGAACATCACAAGCTAAAAACATAGGATGCTACAGAGATAGCCCACCTGCAGTGGTGGTGGATGTGAAGGGGGAGAGAAGAGGTGATTGCAAAGGCCAAAACAGACTGTGGTGGGGGAAATCAAAGGTCAGAAATGTATTCACAGCCCTAACAATGGGGGAGTCCTGGTGAAACGAGCAGCCAAAAAGCACAGATACATTAGGAAAAGGAGACATGAAGAAAAGAGGCAAAAAAATCACTTATGCTGTTATATTTTCTTTTTAAAAAAGGTCTGAATAAGAATCTCATACATAATGCTTGGTATTCCTTTTAGTGCAGTTAAAGCATTTGGAAAACTGGTTTCTTACACACTTCTATTTTATGCTATCCAGGTTAATGAAACAAATCTTCCCTTAAAAGCTCTGGTACCAACCATATGTCAATGCAAACACCTGCTATAAACTTGTGTACTGTTTGTGCTTTTTACCTGTTTTCTACAAGGAAGTCTACCACGTATTTCTTCAGACAGTAGAGATGGGCATCCATCAGCCCTGTTCTGATGTGCATTCTGGGGTGCCTGGAAAAGAAAAAAGGAAAATCATGGAGTTTTGCATAGCTGTTTACGAGAGCTTGCCTTTGCACTTAGGTCACTGGATAGTGAAAAGTGTGCAAAGGCAAATTTGTTCCTTTACATCTACTGCTGGATTAAAGAGAACAGCGCAGGCTGCCATTATTGGACTGTGTCTGTAAACTTACACCTGCTGGCCCTGGGCTGATCTGCTGTGAAAGAAAACACCTCCTCCAAGGAGTCATTACTCCTGCTACATCTTCTCATGTAAGTGGAAATTGCACATTACTGGGCAGGAAGCCAAAGTAATGGGCCCAGAGTGCTAAAAGTTACAGTGGGTAATGTCAGGGTACAATAATTCAAAGCTTTTGGCTAAGTGCCTGCCTTAATATGCAAGGCTGTGCTTGTTCTGCTAGCAAACACAACACTACTGTATTTTTTCCAACACTTCCTGGAGGGGAATAGGGGAAGGAGATGGGGTCTGCTCACCTTTCCTACAGTACACATTACAAATGACTGCCACAGCTCAACTACAAAGCATCTGCCTATCCAGCCCAATGGGGTGGAAAAGATCAGAAAAGCTCTCACTCATCGTTAGCCAAACAACAGCAAATAGGGAAGTCTTTGGTTTCAGACCAGTGGCAGGTTAATATTTCAGAAACTCAGAGATCTCCAACAGCTTCAGTATTTTAAGAACCAAATTGTATATCATAAAGACTCATCAACTACTCCTATGCTCTTTACAGATCCTCTGCTCTTAAGATAGCAGAACCCCTTTTGGAACCTGTCTTAAAGCAGATGGATACTTTATGCCAGTATTACCTTCCCTTCCACACACCTGTAGCCTCATCTGAGAGTGCTCTGGTGGTCTGAACACTCACCACTACTTCTCAGGACAGAAAAGCCATATTTAGATGGCTTAGAAGCTAAGAATATTTAGCTTGCATATTAAAAAAGACAAAACACAACAGTCAGGGACTACACTGGCCTGTACCTGCACTCGTAGTCCAGAGGCTATTAAGGACAGAAATTTTAAGCCACACCTGAAATTGTCTCTGTTTTCATTTTTTCCTCCTTTGATTTTCCTCTATTTTTCAGTGTATTTCTCAATCAATGCACTGAACTACCAAAGTATTTAAGCCTTAACATTTTATAACTGAGGTGGCATTTCTCAAGCATACCATTCAGTTCAAGCTAAGTATATTAACTACAGCAAATTCCTGAAGTCCCACTTGCAAAGGAAAGCTCCTATAATAGTAGTATGACACTTTGCAAAAAAGTATGTGGTACTAAAAAATGATCTATGCACTTTCAGTAGATGACTTCATTAACAAAACATGAGCTCACCTAGCACTGCTCCAGTACTGATGCTATCAGTGGCCCAGATGTTGCTGTGGAAGTCAGCCCAAATAGCAATGTTCCTTATGCAAAGAGGTTAGGGAATCCACTAATTTTAATGAGGTCTTGCAGTTGGAAGTCAGCAGACTCCCTCCTGCTCTGCCTCCTGAGGATGGTTTCCACATTTTGTGTATTTATGAGGGGGAGAATTTTCATACCTTCTCTGAGGAAAAGAGCGCCTTTGTATTTATATAACAAATATAATAGTTTATTCAAATGAGTGAAAGGGACAAATGGAAAGAAATGGAGCAGGGAGGCAAGATGGGAAAATGAACAAAACAATGGAACAAGGCAAGAAATATGTAAAAAAAAATATGGATGCAACATGGGAAGGAGAGTGGAAAATAGGAGGAAAAAAAATAATTCTTAACTTGGAAGATGACAAAGAGGACACAGTTCCTTTAGTGCCAGAATGCCACGTTCTTCTCTCTCTATCCAAGATCTACCACAACCCCCTCAGGCAGGGGAAGACTGCAAGGGGTAGATATCAAGCAGAAGAGGGTAAAACACGAATTCCTCAATAAATGCTGGTTCTGTTGCCAGTGTCTGTGTGGCTTTCACACATCCAGTCTCCCCACCTGCGCACTGCAATAACGCTATTTAGCTACACCACAGGACACTGAGGATTTGAAAGCTGAAGTTTGTATCTGCATGCAAGTATTGTACCAAGCTTTTCTGTAGCTAAGCAACTTTATAACAGTTATACAAAATCAGTGCAAGCGGATAGACAGTAGCACAGCGCTATCCTCACTGCAGCTCCATCACACACAAAACCCCCCCCACAAAACCCAGCTAGACAACAAGCTGTACTGAAACACCACCCTGAGTTAGCTTTCAATGTAGAATATACTAACAATAACAGAACATCATGCTGGACAAGAGGGAGGTCCCACAATGAAAATCCTCTGAAGCACAGACCACCTAAGTGATTTGCAACAGAATAGTCCCATAGATTAATATTATAATCACAGCTTCAAAGGTCAAACAGGCAAGTTTGGGCACATGCATAAACAAAGCTGCAATTTCTGTAAACCAGACTGGAGGAGAGAATAGCCACACTAAACCAGACTGATAAGAGCACTCTATCATAACAAGCCACTAAAGACGATGCTAATTTTCATTGACTTAATGCTTAAACCAGTTTATCTTCAGGTACAAGCAAAGGAATCAAACAATCTAAGAGATAACAGCAAACTCCATCACCATTTCAAATGAGCATCTGGTTACTAATATTGAAAGCCACACTCCCTCCTCATGCCTCTGATCTCCCACTCCATCAGCTAATCTTTACAGCATATGAAAAATGAGTCTGTCACTAGGAACAGCTGATACAGACAGAATCAAATAACAAACAATGCATGTGTTGAGAGCTGATGCACCTAAACCTTTCTCTCTGAGGGAGATAATACAGGAGGCTTTTAATTATATCATCAAAGCAAGGGAGAAGGTACTAGGAGGAGCTGGCTGCAGATGGTTAAGTGTTAATGAATACAGGGATGGGTGGTTTATCAAAAGAAAGACTGGATATGTATCTGAGAGGGTCACCGTTGAGATGAAAGTTGTAACAGCCATTGTTGGAGCTCTTTAATGAGCGAGGAATGTCAAATGTGAACCCTCTAAGAATCATACCAATTACTAAATGAACTTCGGTTCAATCTAGCAAATGTAATCAAGCACAAGTCATTAAAATACACGGTAAAACTCCCATTGGCGCTGCCACTACAGTGTCTATTATCGTCTGTGCTTCCATGCAAGGGAGGGGGGATGCTCCCAGTTGTAAGCCCTGTGTGTTATGCTAAGTGATGGCAGATTTTAGCCCTAATGACGAGGCATGGAGGGCTTCCTAGCAGAAATTCGACAATGAGGAGGCTCAGAGAGATCTGTGGAGAAGTCAGGGAAAGATCAGCAATTAAAAGAGCAGTTTCAAAGAATGCAATTTAATGTGTAAAATTAGCTTTTATTAGCACATAATTCCACAAAATCCTGACTTGGGATGAGAGTGCATAAAGGTCTGCAAGAGTCCTTAGAAAGGTCTGTGCCCGTAATTCCTGACACACCATTGTGAAATAATAAGCAGTACTAACAGGATTGATGCATGCTTCATACATGGCAGTGCTTTGAAAGTGGAGTCCGGAGCTTTTCTCTGCCTGATAACCCCTCTCAGGATTTCCTCCCTCAGGGAAATCAACCACTGATAGAGCACACTTCCCTTGTTTAAAGGCAAAAAGAGGGACAATTGTTTCAACTGTAAACTAATTAAGAGAGATTACCACCAAGAGCTGGAGGTTCAAACCAATCCTGCACTCCCACTGACAGTGTGATAATGCCAGGCTGGGGTCAAAATCATAAATCTGAAGGGAGCATACACAATGCTTAAAGCCAAAAAGCCTCTCTACTAAGCATGGGATATTGCCACATTAACCTCACCACCTCACAAATAAACTAGCTGAGAAGGAGAAATCCCATGGCCTCTTTCCCTTTAACTTCATACAGCTGTTGATGGAAAATATGAAGGTCTTTAAATAAGCTCAAGGACCTGAGGCTGTCTGTACTCTAACACTAATCTGGGCAATAACACAATAAAAATCCAATCATACCTGTTATTAACCTGGCTCCTGAACCAAGATCTGAATGACATCCACCTGAATTACCAGGTATTAGTTAATCTTCCTCCCCATCCCTCAAAAACAAGTAAATAACAGCATGCTAAATGTGAACTATGCAGTCCTCATTTCTTTTCTAATTAACTGTTTGTAGCTCACATAGTCCATGTAGCCAAACAGACTACTGCATTCTTCCTGTCCCTCACACTGTGAACTGTATTCTTGCGTGAAGAAGTGTACCATCCAGTTCAAACACCCGGCGCTGACCCCTGACTGCCAGCATGAAGGTGGTGCTCTCACGTTGATGCAGAGCCAGTGTACAGATCAACATGAAGAGAAGTCTCACAGCAAATGCTGCCAGACCACCTTTAATGTCTCAAGCATTCCTACTTTTAAAGGAAAAAAAAATAGCCTCTAAATGGCATTGCTCATTTACGGGACAGCTCTTGGCTGTAAGCTCACTAATAATAAAAGACCACTGTTACGTTGGCTCTTCAGAAATCCCAGACACCTTATGACCTTAAGGATTTTTTTTTTTCTTTTTCTCTCTCCCTACACAGTGCTTTTGGTCAAAAAGATCCCAAAGCACTCAGCCAAATGAATGTCCCCACTGTATCCCAGGGCTCCTTTGCCCACCAGTGAAATGCTGCCACCTCCGGGCTGATCTGCAGCAGCTGTATCAGCGCAGGCTGGGGCCCCGCTGCAAGCCTCCCTGCTCCTTTCTGCTCTGCACCCTTCTGCTGCAGGGCTCCAGAGGGGGGGGAGCACCATTTAATTAGAGGGTGCTGCTCCTTGGGTGGTTCAGTTCTGGCTATAAGGGTGATGTGAGAGAGCTAGCATGGAGAGGAAAGGGGGTGCAGAAAAGCAATCGCCCAAGATTTCAAGACAGCACAGGTTACTACAAGGTGTCTTACAACATGACCATGACCTCTGTTTCCCAGTTCAGAGGGACCCCCTTGCTGTTTCCCTTCCTGCAGTTCTGTTACAACCTTATTTACAGAGACAGGTCGGCAAGGTGCACTTTAATCCCTTGAGGAGCTGGCAAGCTCTGCCTAGGGGCAGCTGTGGTGACCACCCACCGATCCACGATCCATCCTCATGCTTGCTGCTTCTAAAGAGAAGCTGCATCAGGAATGGGAAGTACTTTCCACATGAAAATGTTTTACTGATCTAGTGACCTAAGTTGCTTGAAAGCCTTCTGAATAATAAATATTTTTCATTCAAAACCTTCACCAGATGCCATTTGTCTTTGTTGTATTATATTAATATACTCATGAGACTTTAATACAGGCTTTGAACCTACTTCTGAGGAAAACATGCTGAAAACTTCTTGGTAAAGGGACCAACTTTTATTGAAAGCCAAAGATTAAATCATTTTCTCTAGTACGAAAAGTATAGGTTAGCAGTCAGAACTCAGGATTAATATTAGTACAAGGTCAGTAATTGTTTACAATAAGCCAGTGTGACCTCCCGTAGAAAGAACTGTTATCTTGGCATCAACACCATATACTTTAACATTAACATCTCTCTTGATGCTGAACTGCCAACCCACCTCAGGACTTGATATAAAAATGTTTTCCTTTGCCTTGCTTCAGCTTCCCCATATGAAAATGAGACAACAGTTATTCCTCACCCACCCCAAGCCTGAGGAGTGATCCTGGGGGGGTGATGGCCACATCGCTGGATGCACATGCATCAACCTGGGAGCATGCCAGACACAGCTGCTAGGGAAGGCATTTCCCTAAACTTGGTTCTAAGGGTGTTCTCTCTGCCACACTGAATGTTAACAGCTGTAGGATGTAACACTGGGGCCGGGCTCCCCACAACACCCCTGCACCTTTTCTCTTTCCGTGCCACTGGAAAAACAGAGCTCATGCAAATATTTTATAATGGCCACTTTCATACTAGCTTCAAACTTGCTAGAATACCCCAACTACCATGTACAAACTGGGAAAGCAAAAGAGAGAGACCATAATGATAATAAGTTGAGTTTGGTGTGAATAGAAGAGAATACACTGTGAGGGAGGGCGGGGACTGCCAGAGACATTATTAATAGGTTTTACCCTTGAGCTCTGGCAGCTACTTGTTCTATACACAGAGGAAAAGGATTAATCAACCCTTGCACGTAAAGGTTCTTTCTGTGGTCTGCCAAAATATTTAAAGCAGTATATACAAAGTGTAAGCCTTATTATTATCCACATTCAATGTAATCATCTTATGCTACAGTTAAGGCTGGGATGACAATAAAGTAGATTATTGTGCACTATAACCAATTCAATACCAACACAACGGGACATGGCTTAGTCACTTGGTTCAGATCTGGTACTGGAGCTTATTTTTCTTATGCTGGGCTAAACTGTGATTTAAGAGATTTAATCAAGCTTTGGGAAATGCTTTCTTTGCTTAAGAAGGAGAAAGAACTCAAAGTCTACACCTGGCAACCCTAATCATTTCCAATTTTCAGCTCATTTTGCTTCCTGGAAATTCACCTTAGTAAATAATTGTTCCCTAAAATAACTGGGGCTGAAAGAATGACAACACATGAGAGGCACAAGTTTTAAGCAAACATCTGAAGCTGGAGGATTGTACAGAGGCTACTGAAGAACAGCAGCTCCTGCTGATCCCTCCTATGCCAGTTCCCAAAGGGCTATACAGTAGACATACGATATATTTTCTTAAATCAAATAATTACAGTAAATGCATGGGAAACAGTGAAACTAAATACTAGGTCAGAGCTGTAGGTCACTAGCAATATATAGCTTCAACACAGCAAGGCTGCCAGTTTCTTTGTGTGACTAGAACTCAACAGCAACAAAACCAGTACTCGGCAGTGTGGCTGGCTGATCACAGCACTGTTCGATAAAGCTCCAAAGACCTCCTGAACCTCCCAGGTGAGGTGGGTTTTATTCAGCATCTATGATCTGCAAAATCTAGGAATTTAAGGTAATGGTGTATTCTCTGGACTACTAAAACACACAGGCAAAAAGAAATCCTCCCTCCCCCAACCTTAAATTGCAAGTAAAAGCAGGAGCAGAAAAAACCCAAAGTTAAAATAAGCATTATAAGTATTTCCTTTTTACTTTACAGGGCCCAGGAGTAGGACAAACTGAGGCTGTCACACACACCTTCAGGTTTCCCATTGTGGCCTTCCAGGTACCTCATGAAAATCACTGCTGTACCACTAGTTTATGAAAATGAAAAATCCCTCTTTAAACCTGTTACTGTGCATAGGTCGTACCTCATCACTCACTTTGTTAGGCTCTTCACCCGAAGAGCAAAAGGGCTCTTATGATGGATGGTATACGTTTGTGAGTCTTTCTTTAGAAGATACTTGCATTCAAAGCAGTTAAATTTCATGGGGCTGGAGAACAACATGACATGAGTCCAACAGCAGGGCACCAGGGTTAGAAAGAAGGGAGAGAAGAGAAGATAACAATACATGTTGTGTGTCAGACAAAGCAGCATTTAGCTCCCCCCCAGCACTTACAGTATAGAAAGTACAAATACTTTCCAAATACTCTGAATCCAAAGATGGGAAAAATTCAAGTGTTACGGTTTAAATTACCAAAACATACCCAAATCCAGCCCACGTAGAATGACTGCTGCAGTAAATCAAGCAATGCTCATTTCCTTCATCGACTGCAAGTGAGTTATACTTAGCGCCTGCTCCTCAAGGGCCTGTAGCTTCCTCAGCTGATGCTCTGACCCATGTTTCCTTTTGATTTCCCCCAGGAACCTACTGCTTCTGCCTCACTCACGATAAGCTTTTACAGTCATGTCTATTCACATCTCAACTCCACCAAAACCGGGATACTGGCATTTGGCAACACAGAAACCACGCTTCACCCTGACAAGATCCCACCAACTGCAAGTGTCAAATACTTAATCAGATAATGAAAACAGATTTATCTCAGGCAGAAGTTACAGTGGGCACAGAACTTGACTCTCCCACCACTGCAGAAGGAAGCTCTCTGTGAGAGCCAGGACACAGGCTGCTCCACATCTTGGCAATTCTGAATGGGTACATAGAAGAAAAATACATTTTAGGGGAAACTATGCTAAGACAGCAGCAGCCAGACTTGATGAATCCTATTTTCCTAAAGAAAAACAGAGGGGATTTCTCCACTTGGCTATGCTGAAGTCATGACTCAGCTCATGGATCCAGACATATCCTCAGACACATGCTAGCCTGGATTTAAGGCAACATCAACCCTGAGCCATGAGATTTCAGATAGAGCTGTCAGAGCTTGGGATATTATCAGTGTTAAGTACAACCTGATTCTGCAGTGAAAAAATACCACAAATAATAGGAACATCACACAAGAAATACAGAGATACTTCTTTTCTTTTCTAGTTTAAAAGAACCTATACTATTTATCAGCTAGTATTTTCACAGTATCAAATAAGAACATTAAAACAAAGCCTTAAAGTTAGAAAATGTAGCATTCTTTTCACAGAGCAACAGCAGAATTTAAAACCAAAGGAGACCTGAAGTCAGACTGAAGCTGCCTGCAGACGCCTCTTGTCTTTTCAACCCAGAAGAACTTTATGATTAATTCTTCTAATGGCTAACTGGCATTTTATAAAACACCATCAGAAATACCATGGGATGAATGCATGGCACTGGGGTTGGAACTGGATGATCTTTAAGGTCCCTTCCAACCCAAGCCATTCCATGATTTTATGATGAATGTAAGTACCAAGGGAAAAAAAATAAAATAGGAAAAATCTATCATTCCCACAAGAAGAGCTGAACATCCACCCAAGGTCCAAATTTGCATTTTTTAAACAAGTAATTACAGTGGTTACAACCAGACTGGATTAGGCTTTGGTCAGACCAGATTACTCATGATTCAAGATTTCCAGATCTATTAATAGCTGTAACAGAAGTTGCTGCTTTATATTACTGTAAGAAACTGAGCTTACACCTAAATGCTTTCGGGAGGATGCTAAAGTTGGAGCACAACAGCATTAAGCCCAATTGAACAAAAATGCACGCTGCAATGAGGACAGAGATGACTTCTCAAAAGCTTTCTCATCTTTCACCCATTATTAGGACCTTGAGGTTGGGCTGGAGTAACTTCACACCTTCTGGACAGTGATAATATGGCAATTAGAATATTGCAGAGGGCAGGAGAAAATCCTGGCAAATTCAGTGCAGTGAGATGGTGTCCTGGGTTCTGCTGAAGCAGTTATTTTTCTCCTTCCTAATAGTTGGTGTAGAGCTGTGTTTTCGACTTTAGCTTGAGAATAATGCTGGTAACACCAATGGTTTTAGTTGTTGCTAAGTATTGCTTACCCTGATCAAGGACTTTTCAGTCTCATGCCCTGCCAGTGAGGAGGAGCATGGGAAGCCAGAAGGAAGCAGAGACAGGACACCTAACCCAAACTAGCCAAAGGGGTACTTGGAGCAGTAGGTTAACCTTCTCCCCTGTGATGGTTACTACTGCCTGAGAAACCCTACTAATGAAAGCAGTAGTACAGAACCAGTTCTACCACTGATCATGAACTGGTATTGAAAAAATCAAGAAAGAAGATGGCAACTGAACCCTGTGTTGCTTGTGCCTCCTGGGGTAGTGAGTTAAACCTCACAGCCTAGAAGCAATAAACTGCCTATGGCAAATAACAGAGTTCAGATGCCTCCATAATTTACTCTTTGAACAGCTCTCTGTACAAAGACCAGAAAGGCAACAAACCCAATCCTTTTCCTTTACAAGGCTAAACCCACTGCAGAACCATTTCCCCATCTTGAAACACTTAGCCTAGCAGAAAGAAAAAGAAAATGGGTAGTGGATGACCTGAAGATTATCATTTACAGTTTTATGGCAACCTCAAGTAGTATTAAAACAAAACAACTATTCCCTTCTTGCTTGGAAGAGAGTGGTACTATTCCTTCTGTGGTTGTGGACTGTTTCAGTATTATCCAACTGCATAAACGAAACTAGTGTCAAAATTAAGTTTTAAATGGCTTGAGGTTTATAGGAATTAAAGAAGGAAAAATTAAATTTGAAACTCTGCTTGTTTACTAGCACTAATTAAATATGCCAGATTTCTGGGCAAGCTTCCTAGCCTGTGGCTACTACGTTACTGGCTTGTAAAACAGTCAACAAGTGCACGAGTACAAAGAACAAATACAATAACAGAGATTTCGTGTACAGTCCTGCCCTTAGTTTATAAAGAAAAAAATGTATAAATGTATTGGAAACAATCTGTAACTCTGAAGACCTGTGCTAGCCCTCTAGACTACATCAGGGCCAAGGCTACAATG
>JANRGW010032398.1:67282-97377 GCA_024733675.1 Psilopsiagon aymara
AAATGTATTGGAAACAATCTGTAACTCTGAAGACCTGTGCTAGCCCTCTAGACTACATCAGGGCCAAGGCTACAATGGTTGCTTTTGCGGAGAGCGGTTAAAAAATACAGAGAAAAATCAGAGAGAGGTAAGCAGCATTAAGCATACCCAAAATGAACAGGAAGCCTTAAAAGACCACTTTACCCCTACAAATCCCATGCTTCTGGGCTCTGCTTTCAAAATGCTTTGCTATTAAAAATAAAAGGGAGTTTTCGCACTTCAAGAGAAGTGGGTCTGATTATTCACACCATGGAAGTTACACCCCCCACAAACAGCAGGTTTTATTATTATATGGGAATTCACTAGGAAATAGGTCTATTCTGAAGACATGGATTTTCACACTGAATGAAAGCAAGGGCTATATCCATAACCGCACAGGCCATTTAGACTCTAAACTTTTAATACAGGCAGTATCTTTGCATTCCACATTTTAAAGCAATCAGCACAATGAGCTCATAGTCTATGAGGAAACTCCAAACAACCAGGAAAGAACAAACTAAAGCTGATCTTAGATAAAAGGAGCCTCTGAAGGCTGCTGATCTCAGCACACAGGTGAAATGAAACAGAACAAAATGCAATGGTACCTGCACCATCCCAACTTAGGCAGGGGTAGGAGGAGGAGGGACAGTAAGATCCCATGGCCTAAATGCTGCTCTTTGCACATCCTTCTTTCAGGAAAAGCTCTCAACTTACCTTCCATGGCTGAAGTAGCCATTTTTACAAAAGCAGCAAGCAACTCTTAATGAAGAAACACTTCAGGACAATTTGCTGCTTTGACAGCTTTAAAATGAACGGTCTTTCACAGCAACTCAACTTAATGTGTGCTTCCACTGTACAGTAGCCTTGCTCAGCATTAAGGAAACCAGGAATTATGCTTCAATAAAAATTCAGCCACGCAAATATTCTGCTATAAAAAGAGGCATAAACATATAACTCTCCAACTTCCAGAATCATGTACATGAGGCAAAGGGAAACGATATAAAAATAACTAGGTTTTTGTTTACATCTCGGATTTACAAGAGCAATTCCAGAAACTAAGTTCTTCCACAGAGGCATTGATTTAATTAGCCTGCATAGCACGCTTTATTTGCATTCAGATCTCTGACGTACATTGATGAAAAAGAAACAAATACACAATGGATACACACAAATTCATTCCCTAAACTTCTTCTGTGCCCAGGTGCGGGCAAGAACTCGCAAACATACTTTCATGGGCTCTTCCTTCCATGCAAATGATCCTTTTTTAACATATATGGACTATGTATGTTTTCAATTAAAAACACGACTGGATCGACTGGATCATATATTCTTGCAAAACCAGCCAAAAATCAAATACAAACTGAAGCCCTGAAGGAATTTCTGGAAGTACAAACCATAGAGCACTACAGTTCTACTTCTGGCATGGAGAATCACCTCTCCTTCTGCAAAGAAGCTGGAAGTGACAGCAGTGCGTACAAACACGCTGTCATTCAGCAGTGAAATGACTGCATTCATAAACAGTACCCAAAAAAGGTGACTGCTGAAAATCTCAGCAAGTCAGAACAAAATGATCAGGTAACAGCAGAGCATCTGCTTTTTGAGAACTGATAATCTCATATGGATTACAAAACTGCAATTTTTATCTCAGAATTTAAAAGCTGCCATGAGGCAGCCAAACTGCAAGTGGGGAGCAACAGACAACTGCAAGGATTAAAGAAACATAAACACTACTCTTCCTGCTTTATCCCAAGTAACATGGACCTGAGAAAGCCCAGAGAACTATACAGTTCCAGCACCAGAACTGCCTCCGACTGAGCCCTTCTGATATTTCCCCAGCATGCCCTGAACCCCACAGGACTGGCTGGCTCAGGAGCTGTGATGTGTGCCCAGCTATGCTGCTGCCAGCCCAGCCTGGCCCTGGCAGCACTTGTGTGTTAGCTCAGGTGCACTGCTACAAGTTGTGCCAGACTCATGCCAGCATTTGTAAAGGCAGCTCATGTGCATGCAAGGAACCACCTAACCACGAATGCGATCATGTACACTCAGGAGTAGTGGCTTGTTAGTGCAAAAGAAAACATTTTTCACTGTATGTCCAGTGCTTTTGTATCAAGAACTGGAGAATCAGTACATTGAAAAGAAATGAGAGACAGTGGAGTGATAAGAATAACAACACATAACAATGTAACACACAATAAACTACATAGTAGTGCATTTAGTACTACTTGTGTCTGACATGCAGAAATGTAAGTGCTGAAACCGAAGATCTAGGTTTAAACATGATCTGTAGCTGATACTGTATGCAGTGCTACATCAGCTGCTTCCTGCAGGTCATTTTAACAAGCACAATTCTTATTCTAAATGTAGGAAATCCAACAGTTAATACCCTGCAGTCAGAGCAGCATTTTACATTTACACTACCAATGTAAACATTCATGAGTTATGCCCCTATGAGACAGGAAAGTAATACTGCATTTGTTTTAAAAAGCGAAGAAAGCATGAGACACAAACATTAAGTGGACTTCCCAAGGCCCCATAGCCAAGTAGAGAAGTGAGATCGCTTTGTATATTAATTACAAAACATTCTTACTGCAAACAGGTGATGACACATCAATTCATGTGTTAACTTTCACCCTTTCCAGCAGCAGATCATCTGCAGGACAAGAGAACTCTTCCTCTGTAAACACAAAGGTTGCTTATTTTAAAGATCTACAACATTTCTGGGTTTTTCCAAAGACAAGAATAAATTACTGAGAAGTAAGGTCAGAGCTTTTCTGCAAACCCTTTCAGTCAACAGTTGTCCAGAATATGAGAAGTCATTCTTTTACCCCAGGCGTAAGTTCATCCTTGTCACACATAAAAGCCTAGGATCTTCAGAGCATCCCTAATATTACAACCCCCACCCCCTTCTTTTCAGTTGACAAACATCAAAGGCATAGCAAAAAAAAAAAAGCCAAAACCTACTTTTTTACTTCTTTCCGATTGCTTACTTCATCTAATAATGTAAATCCTGCATTCTAGAACTACATCATCATGTGCTACATTGAAACAAACATATGCAAGAGACATAGTCCTTAAATGTGAAATACGTACTATTTTCTGAAAGGGTAAGTAAGGCATAGAAAAACACACCAGCAGCCACTTATTTGTCTGACTGGTCTATTCAATAGCCAGAGGCTACTTTTAACTGCACTGACTTAGCAGAGGAATCCAAATTGTATGAATCAATGTCTCAATTAACATTTTGTTTAGGAAGAGTTACGGAAAAGAAACAGAATGTAATCATTTGCTAGCACAGTGGCTCCAGAGGTCTGGGAGCGAGCGCAAGAAGAATGGAGTTGAATGTGGGAAGGGTCCATTATTCTTTCAATAGTGTCTGGTACTGCAAAGTATGTGCTCGCATACTTTCCTACTGGAAAAGCTTAAGCCTTCAGTAGCTCCTTGGTCTGGGAAAATGGCAGGCACCCAAAGGCAAACCCAGGGATCTACGAAGGAGATCTACCTGAAGAACAATATTTTTCAAGTGGCCTTAGAAGTGAAAAACAACCATAAAAAGAAGTCTCATTCCCAGGGGATTTTATTCCTTCTGTCTGGCTTCTGTTCGTCAGGTGCCATTCCCCGCACACATCCCCAGCACGTTCGAATGCAAGAATGGAGAGAGGGCCTCTCTGAAAATAATCACACTTGCTGAAAGACCTGCCCTGCATAAATATCTCTAACAACAGTACAAACACAAATCAGACTTCTTGCCCGATACTTTAGTTGAAATTTATGGCACTGCTGGCAATGATTCTGTTATTACTGTTCTACCTGGCTACGGCTCAAAGTCACAGAAGTGGGAATTTCAGAGGTATTTGCAGAAATTATGTAGATCATCTGGGGGAAAAAAACCCCAACCTAGTTCAAAAATGCTGTACCAATGCATTAGTGAACAAAGCTATTTATTTAATATATATGTATACATGTATAAACACATATCGTAGGGATGGGACAGGGAAGTTAGAGACACACATGGCCTCTGAAATGATATTTAATGCTACACCCTGGGAATAATAAAGCAAAGGGAGGAAAAGAAAGAAATCAAAGCGAATAGTGAAAGACAGTCTCTTGTGCTATTGCAAATATCACCAGCTGCTAGAGGATTTATATGCAGAAAAACTAGAAGTTGAGCTTTAACTTAAATTTCCCTTGCTTTCTTACTGGTTTGCTTCCAACCCTCAGACTTAATTAAAGTCTATCAGCCAAATTTTTTCTGACTCTAGACCCTAAATTATTCCCTTTTTAAATGTCACTCTATTGAGTCACCCAGAATTTTCAAGATGTTGCACTTCCACTAACCTGAATGATGAATACCCCCCGCCATGAGTTTTTAAAAGGTTAAAGGATCTCAAGATGATCAACCCAATACCAACAGCTATTGCTGCAGGTATGTAGGTACATGTAAGTTATACTCTGAATGAGTGATAGTGCAAGATACAGCATTCTGCATTGCCAGTGTAATAGATGTAATAGCCACTTCCTATTAATTCTTCAAAGAGTATATTGTATTTGGTGACTGGGGAAAGAGAGAGTATATAGGTAAATACCTAAGACGTGGCTGAGAAGTTTTACTGCTTGTATAAAGAATGTCTATCTAATCTTCTCTAGTGGGGAAATGGTGCTGTAAATTTGATGAAGAAAGGAAGGATTTAAAGACAGGGAAAATGAGGATTTCTCAAAGCAGAAACACAGAGGACATGCTGCCCTCAGGAACAGATCTCTGTTATTTAATCAATGTACTGGAAGAACTCCCGGGAAGCGAGTCTTAGCACGAGAAAGGAAAGTTTGCTATGCTCTTCATTTCCTGTGTAATTCCAGAAACTGCCAGCACAATGCTGTTTGGGGAGAACCACACTATGGCTATTCAAGGGGGAATTCAGCATTGTATTCTGAATGAATGGAAACATTTTGAAAGATACATATTTGCTGCAAGTGAAGTAGAATGCGAACCCAATAAGGATCATAGGCCCACATATACCTTCAACCAGCTAATTGTAAATTCTCTTTCTATTATGATTTTCACAGCATTCTCAGCAGTGCTAAACACCACAGCAAATCATCCAGGTTTGAGCTCACAGTAGCTGTAATAAATAATAAAAAAATATTATGCAACTACAGCTCAACTGATACCAAGTATAGGTAATTTTAATGGAGATGCGATCACTTTTATGTATCCCTGCAAGTTACCGATTTGGGATCTCAATGACTGGATGAAGGAAGGGCTCTTCAAAGTCTGGGTTTCTTAGAATAAGCTAGATGAATGGTTCCTTGCAGAAAACCCAAGGGCATTTCCCTCCATCTCACTGCAAAAATCTTCTGCGAAGCATGTCAATATAAGGGATTAAAAAACCTTAAATAACACAGAACAGCAAGGGAACCACAAGCTTTGGCTGGACTCACAAGCCAGGACCTCAGCCCCAAACAGAATCAGACCTTTTAACTGAAGAGGAACAGTCACATGCCTCATTTCACCCTTACTTTTCTTTAAACTAGACCGTTTCCTCCCCCTGCCATATTCCACATTGGCTGATAAATTCCCCAACGGCGGGTGTTAACTAACTCCACATTCCAGTCTGCTCTGCGTCATGGAGTTCCACATCCCACTGATGAGGAACACATGGTGGACATGTGGTAGGGGAGAGCCTGACAGCGCTTGCACAAGCCGGGATAACTCCACTGACCTTTGGCTTTTTTACTCTCTGTACCATCCCAGCCACACAATAAGGAGTCTGTGCCCCGTACTGGTCATTCTGGGATCACTGGACACAACCTGAAACTCGAAGACTTCAGCAGGCAGCTATACTGAGTACACGCCAGGGCTGAAAACATACATGGAAAGCAAATAATTGATCATTCTGTGTCTCTCCCCTAACCAGGCTATTCAGAGGAACTCTTAAACCATACAGGTTACATTTGGATCAAGTGGCGTAAACATGTCACAAAAATCAACCAGTGATGGTTGTGTTTCCTATAAATTCTGAAATAAGCTAACTCACAGCATTGCTAAAAAATACACAGTGGCAACTGCATTAAAGTATTAAGACATCTTTCTAAACTGAACTGACCATTTGTCATCTTTTCAAGACCCAAGCCTGGCTTAAAGTAACAATGAGATTTGACTTCAGTGCTGTCCAACTTGATGACTCATCCACAGCACTACATTCACCAAGTCACATGGACTCGAGGGTGGCCAAGCAATACAATCATCCCTTCCTCCTTTGAAACCTCTGAAAAGTAAAACCAAATCACAGGCTAAGTGCTGGTCTGAGACCACAGCAGACAGACAGATGAGTAATGATAATACGTTTACTGATGATTAAAAACCAAATGCTGAGCCTCACTCTCTGCTTTTAGTCTCAAGCATATTGTAACTCTGGCAAGAATCTTGCAGTAAAATTAAATCTGTTGCCAAGAAGTCCTTCTATAGCTACAGTCATTAGAAATTCCTAATATTCCAGATTCTAAGATTCATGACCTCTTACCTGTACAAGCTGTCAAGACATGGCATGACCTCTTTTAGAAAGAGGATCTGGATATGCTATACATTCCTTTTAACCTCCCACAATGAATGAATAAAATGACACAGCATCAGGAATACACAATAAAATCCAATGGAAGCAACAGCATTAAAATCAGTAATAGCAGTATGTGCTTTAAAATATAAAGTCAATGTCTCACTAACTGCTTTGACACGATGGTCACATTTATTGTACGAGCATAACCTACAAAAGCACCAAATTAAAATATTTTCCATAGACGTGATCCTTGAGGTCACTTCCAACCTGGTGTTCTAGGATTTGCCTACATCCATTTTAGAAACAATAACTTGTTTCATCCATTTCTGAAGTTGAACAGTAGAGCAAGCTGAGCAAAGTTTAAATGCATAACAAAAGGGGCAAACTTTCTGAGAAAAATCAATGCCTTTTACTTACAGCAGCTACCTGCAGTGAACTGGGCAACTTCTAAAGAGGCAGGCAAGGCCTCCAAGGCCATCTTCAGAACATCTACTCCCAACTGATGGCTCAAACAACAACTCACAGGCCAATGTCTTTTTCTTAAATCCTCTTTTGTAAAGAAATACGATTAAAGCTACACCAACATTTTTAAAGTGTGGTTATAGTCTGAGAAGTTAGTGTGTAAAAATCACACCCTCTTATTCAATCGACCTGTTTTGATTCAGTCAGATCCACCTGCTTTACTGGCTAAAATAACTTTTTACAACTTTCTAAATTCCTACTAGCACTGTGAAACCAATTCAGTTCTGGGAAGGGGACCCAGATTCTTTTCTGGGTGTGCATCTGCGAAAGAATTATTACCTAAATCAACACATACAATTTCTATCTGTGTGGCAGAGGAGCCACAAAGAACCTGACGTGTTTTGGATGACACTTGGAACAATTTATCTTTATTTATGAAAAAAGCAGATCTGGACTGACAGGAAAGACATAAAGATCTACACATCACTCTCTCAAAGTCACATTTTATAAGCAAGAGGGATTATTTTCAACATCTTTCCATGGTATTCCTCAAAATATCACTTGAATGCAAAGGAAATTTGGTACTAGAAGTTTGCTAATAGTGACACCCACTGATTTTTCCAACAGGGGAATGCCACCCAAGCTAATACAAGTGTATTCATTCTGTAAACAGCTGAGCCCAGCGAATAGTTTTTGCTCCCTGGTATGCCTCGAGTTGCTCCTCAGGATTTTCCTATTGAACTGGGTTATTGCATCCCTTCCTTCCCTGCCAGTGGCACTGCTTGTGGGGGACCACTCCCTAATATGCAAAGTAAAAAGAACTAAGTTATCAAAGTCCTGCTGTTTAATCTATTAAAAGTAATGCAAGCTGGAGTTGGTGGCCCCCTTCACCAGCACAGCTGGATCTGGGAGAGGACATCCACCCATGCATGATCTACTTTAGGATGCTTTTCACAGTGGACCATCTGCCTATACCTGTGTCATTCTCAGCACTTCTTGTGGAAGTAGATTTTAAAAGAAAAAGAGAACCACCATAGGAGTGGCAGAGCAGTTCAGAGATGCCAGTTTCCCAAGGAGGGCAGCTCCAGAGAAAAGAAACACTAAGGAAGCTGCAGTGTGTTTATACATGATCCAGTTACTTAAAACAAATTATCAGCAGAAAGAAAAAAAAAAGGGCAATATCCCAAGGCAACAGAAAGGAAATCAAGTGTATCAAAGCTGTTCCTGAACTCCCATTACCTACCCACTTGGCAATGCTGACTTCTGAAATTAGACTACACCATTCATTTTCACTCTCATGATGCAAGGAGAGAAGGAAGAAAAACCTCCCCCACTTTACCCCCCTCATTTTATTAAAATATCTTAAAAACAGATCTGTATTGTTACTTCAAGGTTACTAATGTTAGTCCTGTATATATTTATAGATGAGGTATTCCTTTCTGTCTGAAGCACATGAGGTAATAAGTAGCTGGAATTGTCACGCTGATTTATTAACATATTCTCTAGGAGAAGCCCTGCACCTGCGTCTGTGCAGACTGAACACCCACGAAGGCTGAACTCACCCTTACACAGCCCACAAGATCTTAAAAGGAAATGCTCCAAATTTAGACCTGCTCCAACAGGTGTCTTTTACTGTCTCACTTTGCATGACCATAAATATCAGAGGTGGAGCAAAAAGCTCCCTGTCCATTGTAATCATGCTTTGAAAACAAATACCTTTGCCCCCTCCAGAAGCAAAGACGGCAGCTATGGAATTCTCATCATTTCCTCACTCCTTCATCCTGTCAAGGCCCAAGTCAGAGAGATGTCACTGGCAAAACCAGGCTCCAGGGATGAGCACAGAACTTCATTTTTTTCTCTTCAAAGGGCCCTAAGCTGGCGCTGAAACTTCCCCGAACCGTATTTCTTTCATTTTAGTATCTCATCTTGCAGCTATCTGCCAAAGTGAATGACATGCACAGGCTGTTCATGGCTTTTTATAAGCTCTCATTACCCAAACAGGGAACCATTTCCTTGAAAATGCTTTCGCCAGCAGCATTAGTCTCTCTAGGCACCACCAATAAATTTGTCTCCTGGCCCATCATGATGCACACCAAAACGTGCTTGGATGGATGTACTTGATACCGGTTTGCACTTGTTTACTGGAGGGAGGACGCTACCTGTGGGACTTGTCATCAGGGTGATTAACAGCACAAGAGGAAAAAAAAAGGATAATTTTAACAGCTGAATGGGAAGCTTTGCCAGATTTGCTTTGGCAAGCAAAGGAGCAAAATGCAGGCTCCTTTCTGTGTGTGGTGCAACAGAGAGACATTCTCCAACCCAAAATGGCTATCCATCACTCACAACCCCCCAAACCAAATCAAAACAACAAATCTGGAAAAGAACTCCTAACCAAACTGAGAAAAAGAATAACAGGTTACACCAGGAACTTGGCAATCCTGCTAAAATGCTTCATTCTGTAACACTTTCATTACTACAAAAATGCCTGAGTCAAGGGAAAATAAATATTTAATACTCAACAGGTACTCCGGAGAATGTGTGTTTCCCCTTGTCCCTCCCCACCAGCTGCTCTTTTATGGCAGGAAAGTGAAGAGCGTGAAATCCAATGATAGGAAGAAGGCAAAGGTCAGGAAAAAGGTTTTTCTTCAAGGATTTAAATTAGCGTTCTACAGCTTTGGATGTTTTGTCAACACAACTTCCCTCCTGTGAGGAGGGGAAGCCAAAGGTCCTTTCTGTATGGGATCTAGATTTTTACCAGCAACAAGATTCCTAGCTTTAAAGAAAAGCCCATCTTCCCTCTTCCCATTCCTTTCACCACTCCCTGCCTGTCCCTCCTTTCACCCCATCTTTAAAAAGGGAGAGAAAAAATGGAAACAGAAAAAGAAAAGGAACTGAAGAACAAAACAAGCACTGAAGGAGTTCTAGAGTTCATGTAACAAGACCACTATAACCCTTCAAAAGGACCATTAAAAGCAAAACAAGCAAAAGCAACACCCTCAAGATGCCTATTGTATTTTAGAGAGGAACAAATGAGTGTACTGGAAATTCTCCCATCCTGCCACAAAGTCTGTTATTTCATCAAAACAAAGTCCAGAGATCAAGAAAGGACCAACATGGTAGCTGAAAGTCAGTCACTTCAAGTGATCCATGAAGAAAACGAGATCGGGCTTGCTCTCATTTTTACCTCCCCTTGCTTTACTATCTTGTGTTAAAACAAAGAAAAAAAGACTTCAAAGATTGTTTCAGGCGTCGCTTTTGTTTCTCACATGAGAAAGCCAGGGCTTGAGCAGGTCTAGACAACACAGTGGTTAAAACATCATTAGCTGCCAACACTTTGTCTTCCTAGAGCTCCCACAGTTGTTGCTATGCTGAACTGCCGCATTTGAAAATATTTGTCAATTTCCATGCACTGTTTTGCTTCCCTCAGAGCTTCTCCAACATGGCAGCAGTGAAACAGAGAGCGCCCAAATCCAGCGCAGGCAGTTTCAGATGGCAGAGGCTCACCCACATGGATACTGGCCCAGTGCTTCGGCATGATGCTTCAAAGCATCTTTTTCTTATTTTTTTTCCCCCTTCTTTTTAACACTTAGCAGATCTTCCCTCTTTGTGTTTCTAGAATATCATGGGCTTTTCCTGGAGGGTATCTAACACTTTACATTAGCTTTCATAGCTGTGCATATGGAAATGTAAGAAAACCAGGGAGACATACAGATTTTTATCCCATCTGTATATTCCCAACACCACATTTACCAAATCCCAAAGAATTATGCTGAAGATCTGCTGAAGACAACGTAACTGAACAGGTGTTCCTGAAGACAAAGTCTGGCCTGCAAGATAAAGCCTGATTAATTTAGCTACAGAGTAACAGGAATGAGAATCCTCTGGTTAGATGAACCTGTAAAATCAGAGGTCAACTAAGATCACACATGTTTCAGCAATTTCTAAGTTGTTATGCCACAGCCACCCACTAGTAACAGGAGAAAGCCATAGCCCATCAGTAACAGTAGATGAAATATTCCTCTCTAGCACAAAATAGATTAGTGTTTGTTTGCTCTAAAACATAGAATGCAATGGTGCTGTATTTCCTACACTAGACAGACAGCTGCTGTGTATGTACACGAGGATTGTCTGCAGCTTGGTCCCTGACACATCCAATGCAAACCTGGGAGAGAGCCAGTGGAAACATGCTCACTCTTGACCACCTTCCTTCTAGAGCAATCCTTAAACTCGGGCAGAAGAGAAGTCACCTTTCCATGGGCACACAGCACCTCCCTCGCATCTGGTAACGGGATGTTCAAGGAAAGATTACTCCTAGCTGCGGCCTACAGCAGACACCAGAGGCATTTTCACAGAAGAGATTTATCTGAGAGCAGGCCCCAGATGTCCGCATCCTTGACTTACAAGGTCCACATGGATGAATTTCTCAGGTCTCAGATGGCTGCCCCACAGGTGTCTAATGTCCCAGAGGTGAAGGTCTGACTGTCAGCCTGGAACAGACTACAAAGGCTGGCTTCTCGAAGAGCCAGCAGAGCTTCCACAGAACGTCAGAAGCGTGTTTGAGAAAACTAAAATCACTGTACAGAAGAGCACGAAAAGCAACAAGCCATCTTTCCTTCTGCTGCTAAAGGACAGGAATTCTGCTGTGCAGGAAGCTCAGCTAGTGTGGCATATTTAATGGATTCATCCAGGTCCGCAGTGCAGTTTAATGGTGGATGTAACATGGATTCCCTAATGAATCTTTTTGGGCCTGGAAAGACAGCTGAGGTTTTGTGCCTCATATGCAGAAGAGTGTCATGAAATCCTGAAAGCCTCTCTGAGATACTCTGTAAATCCATATTACAGATTCTCATTTGAACTCAGACACTGAGAAGAGCTTTTAATTTATGGACATAGGTGTACTGCTTCTGAATCTCTATATCTAAACTGTACCTGAACTATGGCAAAACTGGCTTCATTTCAAGGAGAATAAACTTTTCACCCACTTCTTTTCTTTCCCTGCAATTCATCACAATAAAGGGATGAGACAAGCCCATCAACTGGTTATACTGACATAATGAATAACAAAATACTGCTCTCTGAATATTGCAATGCTTTTTCCTCTTCCCTTCTCATCCTATTTTGCCTTTAACCATCGCACCTAGTCCATTGTTAAGTACCCTGATCCCAAATTCAGATTCTATTACAAGGACTCATAAGCTTACTTCTGAAGGATGGATCTTTTAATGACAAGTTCTTCATCCAAGTCAGCTTCATTAGCCATGAAGAGCAGTCTTTTTCCTGTGTCATCCAATCCAATGAAGTCGCGCTGCTCCACTGAAGTAGAAAATCAAACACAACCATTACATAGCGCTGTCTTCATGCAGGCTGGAAAGACAAATGGGACCACCAACCACCCCCAAAATATGAAATACCAGGTTCAGACTAACTCAGCAAATCAATGAATTAGCAAAAGTTACCCACAATATTTATTAACTTATTTCCAGCCAGGGTAGCAGATATGTATCATGACATCCAAAACACTGGCTCTGCAAGCTTTATGCATCCCTTTTATGAAGATGCCAACTGCAGGTCCTGACATGCAATGCTCCATCTTGAGCTATGCTTTCCTTCTCTTTTAAAAAAATTAATAAAACCCCCTGCTACCTGAATTTACACAACAACAAACCCAAGGCAAGCAGAGAGTTCTTAAAATCCCAGCTGCTTTTTCCTCCTCATAAATCACTCCACATTAGAATTAGGTGGTCTGGAAAGGATTATGATTTCAGTTAAGACATAACTACTTTGCAACTGATCTCCCATTTCAGATAAATACTGACAGCAATAGAAACCCTAAATCACATACACAAACACACATGAAAGTCTACATTCTAAGACTCCTACTACTGATGTTTCTAGGTGGGTTAACATGGTTTAAGTATCTATTTATAAAATTGACAACCAAGAGAATACCTAAAAGTCACATAAGATTACTGTGGCAACTCCCATCTCCTGGAATCAGACTGTGCAATAACAGTGACTTTGGTCTACTGAAATGCAAAGCTTTTGGTTTTGAACAGTCTTCCACAACATCTGAATACAGTGGTGTCTGTATTGCACTCTGTAGTGTGAGCCATCACTCTGGTGGCAACCATACACTGATCTTCACAGGAACACAGGCTCTACAAGAATGCCATGGTACAGTTCTAACAAAAACCTCCTCTCTCCCACTAAATACTATTGTTTTGGGCCAAACTGGCAGATATTCAGTCTCCCAAGTTCTAAACCTTAAACAACATTGGAATAACAGCCTCCTCTATAAATAGTTAATTCCCCAAAATGAGCCCCATCCTTTATTTTACTTTTACCTGTTCCTTCAGTTACCATAGCAATAAAGAGTATCAAAATACAATCAGATCTTTGCAGCTGTTGAAAGTTCTCCTATTGGCAGTCTTTGATCCAAGTGATCAAGCATACCCTTTCTAAAAATCGCATCCCTTGTCAGAAATTAATCATATAGCCAAGCACAAAAATAGGCCTCAACATGTAACACTATGACAAGTTCAACTAGGATAAAGCTTGCTTGCTCTAAAAATCCAGAAATAAGTCTTGAAAGCAGTGCTGAACCTCACGCTTGAGAAGGGTGACAAAATTTGAGAGTAGGGGCCAATCAGCCATCAGCACTGCCACCTAACTGGGGTCTCCTGACAGGCTAGAAAAACAACCAAGTTCTGTTCATGGCTGCCCATCTCCTGACTTCATACAGTAACGTAACATCCTACACTGCTATAGGGAAGCTCTACGCAATAAGAAAAAGGGAAAAAGAAATCTTGATGAAAACAGGACCAGGTACATGACTGCCACCAAACTGGTTTCTCTTGCTTGTGCAGATAGGAAAGAAACAGCCAGCAAAACCATGTGAGTGTGCTGTATTTTTTTGTTGTGGACACCAGGCCAGTTTTTATCCTATTACACTGGCAATAAATGGTATTACTTCTGTAGGACAAAACTTATTCCTAAAATCAGCTACCCAGAGATACCAGTGTGCTGTTTCAAAACACACTGACATCATTTAGTGAGAACAAAAGTAAATGGAAGAATGAATAAATAACTAGTTTACAAAATCCCTGCAAGGAAACTATAAGAAAAATGTTAAAGCTGCACTGATGGTAACTAAAAAAATCATTTAAAATATAAAACTGGAATGCAGGATGTGTTTTGCCTCCTCAAAACAGATAAATCAGGATTTGACACAACTATTGCAATATATTTCTTACCTTAGAAATTACATCCCCAGCAATTTTATGGGTTCTAATGACCTAAAGAAATCATGATATCACAAGAGAGTGGAAGCTGAGCAAATCAGTGACGAGAAATAATTTTCAGTCAGATTTTCTATAATGCTTTTTAATCAAGCATAATCAATTGACACTTCGGAAAAAGACACCTTTGTTAAAGAGTCACTATCTCCACCCTTTCAATTAAAGGGAGAGAATCCACACGATGCAGCCTGCAAGACCACCAAGAGGTCTTCTGGCAAACACAGGGAATACCAGTGATGACATGCCTGCTGCTTTCAAGACAAGAAAAACAAGCAGGAAAGAGTCACCATCCCCATCTTTTCTGCTTTTTTTTATACATCAGAAAGGTTCAGACACCCTTTTCCACTCAGTCCCTTGCAGGTCATCTCTAAGCACATGGCTCCATTCTGGGTGTCCAAATTCCTGACACTCTCTGTTTATTTGTATTACTACCATTCACTAGCAGTCTGTTTTTTCTCTTTTTTATTCATTTTATTGCTATTCTTATTGACCAATTAAAAAAGCCAATGAGATGATTTTTGTCAATATAAATATAAAAACCAATGAACTTCACCCTGAAATTTACACCTGAGGTAAGTCAAGCACTTCAGGAAAGCAGTGGTATGAATTCAAAGCTCTTTAACACTGCAATCCATGCTCATTTTAAAACTGTTCCTTAAAGTTCTTGAATGTTCAATAATATCCCAAAAGCAACAACTCTGTATCAGATTCCACGATGCAAACAAAATGTCTTGTTGCTTCTTCTCAAAAAAGAGAGAACTTGTAGGAACAGTGAAACAATAAAGCAAGCGACAAATATACCCAGGGACCTGTCAGGACTAGGGAACTATTTTCTAGTATTAACACTTGAGCAGAACGGTGCAAGTATATAGAAGCATGTATGTGCCACGATTTACAGCTAATAGTACCACATGCTATTAAAAGCTGTGCAACATGTTCCATATTAATATCTTGTCTTCAGCTGCTTATAAGCTTCATCAGATTTTAACTGTTTGGGATGTAATTTCCAACACAGGTGCCTGCCTTAAGAGGAACACTTGGAAAACTTCAGCAAAAACAGCTTGGCTACTTCTAAAGTTAAAGAAAAAAAAACCCAATAGGTTTAGCCTAAGCTTAAATGCCTATTTTAAGGCCCTTATCTTGAAAAGCTATGCTATTCCAGTTCTTCATCTAAGGTCTTCTGTACCATCAGGTGGTACAGGCAAAGCACACAAGCCATGAGGCTCCACGGCCACACTGTGATGACTGTTCCAGGGGAAAGAGCTTGATCTGTTGTGTTTTTGCAACTTGTTTTTACAAGGAAGTTAAACTCATAAGCTGAAAAGGATAAAAAGAAAACAAGTATAAAAACAAGGACTCTGCAAGATGGGTTGGGAGAGAGAGAAAACAGTCTCTGAGAACTGGTGGAAATTGTGGATGTTCATGAAAAGACCCCAGAAAAAGGAATGAGAAGAGAAGAAAAAAGGTGACTGTGGGCAGATAAATGAAGCAGGTTGAGATGAGAAGTCAGAAGTGGAACAGGGGATGGGAATGGTAGTGAAGGAAAAGCATAACGTATGAGAGTCTGGACTCTTAACAAGGTTCCTTGAAGGAGACAACTATGCAAACAGAACAAGAATGGAGGCCAGTAGCGACAAGAAGCTGGCACAGGAAAAGATCTAAGGATGGGCTAGGACTATGTTGACAGCAAAAGAATGTATTCAGTCAAGTAGGAATGAAAGGCAGGAGGGTCTGGTGCTTCCTGAAATGTACCACCCCTCACCAGAACCGGGAGAACCACCTAAAATTTCTGCCTCAGCACTCCCCTACTTCTAGCAAATGACTGGAAAAAGTCTGGCAGGGTTCATGTCTCATCTGAGGCAGCTCATAGAAAACAACTTACTAGTGCTTTCCATGACCGCTTGAGTAGTTTTGAGTGCGAAACCTTAGCATCAAGCCCCACAGAAAAACACTGGTGGTGTCAAAACACTTCAAGAGAATGGAATTGAAATGCATTCAAGTTTGGTCTTCTACAGATCTGAGAAATCATACACAAATTTTAACAAGTCATGGAGAAAGAGTTATGCCACGAAGTCAAGCACACAAACATGAAAAACAAGAAAATTAAGAATTCATGAGCAACCCAATGTGTTTATATTTTCAAAGAGTCTTCATGTGATATTGTTTAACCTCATAGACCTCCTTGCCCCTGGCTTGTGTGCTCAAAGCTCATGTACTGGGCAGCTCTATGATATTTAATCACAGACCCATTAGTTTATAACTCATGAATGCTCAACTCTGTGTTTGTAGCAGCGCTCTTGACAAGGTCTTATGTGCCATTAGCACTTAGATTGTCTGTTCAAAACCAAAGAGGTTTAGAGCTGTTTGAGAGTTCAAGTCCTAAAAGCTTTCAGCCCTACTAACCTTACACTTTGCTTCAGAAAAATCTTCTCATGCAGAGTCTAAGTAGCTTTCTTTTAAAAACACATTCCCTCCGCTTTCAGACACACACATAGTTCAACAGTTGGCTCGCATTTCACTCTTCTCTCAGTTTGAAGCTTCACTTTCTTATTTGTATTACTGTAATGCCTCTGAGCTTTAATCATAGACCAGGACCCACTAAGCTGGCAATAATCAAGCCTCAACAATTTAACAGATACCATTAAAAGAAAATGAGAGGTATGGGAACAACTGTATGGTATTTAGTACTTTTAGCATAAGTAAAACAGGGATAATAGCCCTGCCCTGCCTTACAGCAGTGTTGTGAGAATAGATACATTAAAGATTACAAGGCAGTAACTAAGATACTCTGGTAAAAGGGACAAGATAAGCATCTAACCAAGACCTTAAATCAGTGGGAGTTTTGCCTAGCAAAATGCTCCTGGATGCGATCTCAGAAGAGTAATTCAGTAGATACCATGAGAAGGGAGATTTCTAGAAGCATTTGTTACCCACCTAACACTGGTCCCTACAGTCAGTGGTAAATTCTCACTCATAATCTGGCTGATGCTTAGTGCTCTTAAAAAACCTAACGGTTCTGATGCTCATATGTAACAAAAAAACTAGGGTTTGATCCAAAACTCACTGAAGTCATCTGGAGTTTTTCCCTTAACTCTTGTGAGCTTTGGATCACAGCCTGCAAGATTACACGAGTCTAATACTTAATTCTAAGATGGAAAAAACCAAGTCACACCCCTACGAGGGAATATGAGGAAAAATGAGTAACCGTACCTTTTTCATTTCTTTCGCTCTGAGATTAATAACTAAACATATGTACAAATGGTATTTCTATAATCTATTAATAAATAAAGGTATCCCTATCTACGTACCTGGCTTTTTTTTCCCTTTCTGTCCTGGTACCACTTCTGTGGGTTCATGAGTTTTCTTCATCAACATGGAGAGAGTAGCATCATGAGTCCGAAAGAGATCTACAACCTTATATAAATCAACATCTGTGATCAGATCGCAGCTCAACACCAAGACATCAGTCTGTCAAAGAAGAAAAACAAAACAAAACAAACCCTTCAGACATACAAGTGACCACAGACAGGTTAGCATTTGAGGACACAACAACAAATATACCCATGGCTGGTTTTAGATTTTTCTTTAAAATAGACAGGGTCTGCCATACTTTGCCACAAATAGTTACTGGGTTTTACCAGTTCACTGGAGTCCTGCTGTTACTGAATTAGTTACTTGGTTAATGCTTATCCAGCTCAGGACCATAAAGAATAAGCAATCATCTAAACTGCCATCATCTGTTCATAAAGGAAGGAGCCAGGGCACAGAAGCCATGGCTTTCAAGACTGCCATGAAATTCTACAGCAGCTACTTTTAGTTACATAATGATGTAGAAAAGAAATCCTTCTGAAGGAATCTTTTTTAGCTGACTTTGCATCTGGCTACAAACCACTGGAAAAGATATTTAAACTATGTTATTTTATCGGGAGAAAAAAAAGCAAAGACTATCTAGGATGTAATTGCACTGCCATGGTGGCCTCAGTCTAGAAATACATTTCCTAAAACCAGCAATACCCCATATAAAAAAAATAAAGAGGAAGTTAGGTCCTATTTAATAACAGGCTTGTATTTAATTTTCATCTCAAAGGATTCCAAAGTACCTCATGAAGTATTTAAGAGAACTGCTGCCTGTATCACAGAAACACTGTCACACACTGAGAGAGACACAGCAGCTTCATTAACCAAGCACACTACAATATATTTGAATTAAAAACACTTACCTAGAAACAATTTTCTGTATTTCACATGGGTTATGGAACATACTGCCAAAAAATCTACTAGTTGAGCAATTATCTTCATTTAAACTAATCCTAACATAATATTTGTGCTGCATGGCCTACAGAAAAGTAGCAAGCTTCCACTTTCTTTTTTGTTAATGATCAACCTTCTAAGCACATCTCAAAAAGATTGTGTTTCTTTCTTGACATTTACCATTCTCACTTTCTGTGCTACCATTTATTGCGGTAAACCTCCTGCAGAGTGCGACACGGCTTCCTACTTTAGTCTTTTAAAGTTACTATTTGATAAGAAAGTCACTAAAAGTAGTTGGTAAAACCTGAGTTAACTCATGGAGGATCAGTAATTCTACTTTTACTGGTGAAAACTAACTTGGTTTAAAGCACATTAGTTCAACGTTGACCTTTTATGAGAGAGGTTTATTATGGAAAGGTCTGCATTACAGACTTCATCTAATACTAGGAGGATTCCACATTGCAGGTGAGTAACTGATGTCTGATATTTACATTATTTGACAGGTTCTCCTTCAAATACTGGGCAGTTTCATGTGTTTACCAATAAGTCATTGGAATTCATCATGTCACAAACTGGTGGAACTGCCGATTTGGCATGCTGTGCAAAAGGTCAAGCTCAGAGGATTTTACACATTCAAAACCTGACTTGTATCGCCCTTTCTAGCATATTTTCAATATGCTATTTTGCCCAGGAGAAGTGCTTGAATTCTCCCTTCTCTAAAACAACATGCATATACATTGGAAAAAAAGCCCAACACAACAACCCACAGCACTGGAGCAAGCTGCCCAGCACTCTGGAGCAGCCCTGCTCCAACATTCCAATGTGTACAAAGAAAGCAAGAGAAAATTCAGCTTGGTAGCGAAGTTAATCTCCTGCTTCATAACTGTAAATAGTGAAGAAACACCTATTAAATATCCTGGAAATTCCTGACAAATTTTCAGATCTTCTGTTCCTACAAAAGCACAAATGAGTTACAATATTTGCAGAAAGACCAAAAGGTCTCCATGACCCATATAAAACGACCCGTACTTTTCAAACTCAGTTTGTAGAAGGAAGAGATCGCTTGTTTCAAATCAAAACGCATCCACTCCAGTGGTAAAATAACATTAAAGAGAGAGAGACAGATGCACCGATGGACTTATCTTCATGGACAAGAATTTGGACTTGTAAAACAAACCTTGTAATTATTCCACATTTTACGAAACGCTTTAATCTGTCGCTACAGCGAAAACCCAACAAGCGTTTCATAGCTGTGGACAGGCTCCTGGGTTTTTTCTCCTCACTATAGGACAAGCTTTTTGCAAAAACTGAATGCAAGACCCCTGAGGAGCATACGGGAACAGAACCACCAAATGTCTGGTTGCCATCTGTTCTACCCATTTACTCTCCCAATATGTAAATAAACGTCAGGGAGCGCAGGGACCAGTGAAACACACAGTTGCTCTGTAAAGCCCACATTTCTGCCTCTGCTCCTGATGAGCAGAGCAGTGGCCTCAGAAGCACGCTGAGAATACACCATGAAAGGCTCTTTTGGGACTCGACAGCCTCTCCTTTGAAACACCACCCCCCTCATAAATAAAGCCCTCACTGTCTAATGGATGCACTTTTTTCCAGTGTACAACTCCTGAACGAATAAACTAATGGCTGAATGAAAAAATAAACTATTCTAGAACCCTAGCAGAAGTGTGTGTTTTTCTTTACGTTTTTAGGGAGGGTGTAGAAGAAAGAAAATAAATGGTAGAGCTTGTGGGGTTTTTACATATATATACACCAAATAAATACAGTGCACCTTTCCCAGTGAGCCACTGAAACAAAGAAAAGTACATACTTACTACATGCACTCATGTGCTAACAAGGGGTATGTGAACATACTTGACTTCATGAATTATGCAAACACCTAAGTACACACACATAGATCTCTTAATGAAATACATGTAGCTATGATTACATCAACCCCAAACTATTATACAGCAGACGATAAGAATCAACATGAACTGATTAAAAAAACCCAGCAAGCACACACCCCAAGCAGAACCACTGCAAAGGAAGAAAAATGCACACACAGATGCACTCTCATTAACCATTACAGCCATGGGAAGGACAAGGCAAAGGTCTTAACTCAAGGAGGACCGGCCAAGGGATGGGGCATGAAACAGATGCTTGGAATTTCTGGCATTCTCTTGCTCTGCCAAACTTGATAGGGCATTTTGTTTACTACTTTTATGACACAGAGGAGCCCTTGTCGCAGACCCTATGGGGATCTACCACAGAAACTGCAGTACAAGAAAAGGCGAAAATACCATCAAGTATAATAAAGAGAATGGCAAATTACTTTGTGGTGGGGAGCACAAGAAAACACTGCAGCACTACACAGGTATAGGAACAGCAGCTGGTACTTGCTGGCAGCACAACTCACACTTTGTATGAGCATCACAAGAAACACAGAAAAGACAAAGAGAATATAACACTCATTGAAAGAGTCACCTGGGCCTGAGCAATCCCATTTAACTTCAGATTAGCAACTCACACAATCAAGGTCAGGCTTTAGACTTGGCTGCTGATCAGCGGAGACAAACAAGGTCCTGCAGAGATAATCCCACTTACAATTTGAGTTCCTAGGAGATGTCTCTTTGTCCTTCCTGCCCATGGATGAAGCCTTAGGTTGCCAGTCTAGCCACTGCTGAACAGTTATGTTCAGTCAAAGGCAAGTTTGGAAACACAGCTCTTAAGGCCTCCAAATCTCCACTCTCCCTTTTTAACACTGGCTAACAGCATTTTACCATCAAACGTTTCCAAACTGTGACATGCTCATATATTATCAGATAAGTTACATACTGAATCTGGATAAATACAACACTAACATAAAACATCGAGATTTTTATACAAAAGAGAGGGGGAAAAAAACCCAACTGTAAATAAGAAGCACTCAAACAAAACATGTCAACAATTATATTAAATCCAGCACAATATGGAAAATCTACACAAAAACAAGGCCAAAAAGCAGAATGTTTCAAGAACTCAGTTCAAGACAACTGATTCAAAAATAGAAAACATGTTTTCAATGGAACTAATTCATACCACAGATCAAAAGATGGATGCAATTATATGCTGTAATATACCAGCATAAATAAAAAGCCTTGGACTTTCTCACACCCTGCATAAAAGGCAATGTTAAGAACTCTTTTATATTCAGCAATAATTGCTGGATCCCTTCTGTTCAAACAGGAGGTATCAAGGTTACCACAGATAGCTGGCAGCAAATAACGAGTTTTTGGTACTGTTCACTATGCTTTTTCTATCAAGTACAGACAAGGGCAGGACCTTGTATCCTAAACTGCTGATGGCCTCAAAAACTGCACACTAGAAAATGAGAAGACATGTGTTGCAAGGAAATCTCTAATTTGAACAAAATCAGCCCCAAGAGAAAGAAGGAAACAAATGTCAGAATGCATTAGAAGTGGAAAAGCAGCAAAATATCCATGAGCAGTAGAACCACCTCCTAGCAGAACCAAAGAGACAAAACCTTGACGTTAAATGCTAAGTTTCCAATTGCACAGTATTACAGCTGAGACTCTGACAGGAAAAGAAAAGGAAAAAGAAATCAAGGTATTAGGCAGACTTTGTTCCTGTACCAGCCTATGCTACACACATGCACAAACAGAGGACTCTGCATCACTTCCCGCGGTGTCACCATACAACAGGGGAGAGAGGAACAAGTTATAATTACTGCTGGAATTAAGACTGAGTTTTATACACAATAGCCTGGAACTTCACCCACATGTTGCATTAACAGTGGGGTTTGTGTGTAATGCTTTTATTATTCAGAAGAGTAGAAAGGAAAAGAACAGTTTGGCTGTGGGCAAGCATTTTGATTGCTTGTGAGCATGCTCCAGGCAAAGCCAAAGATACCTCCCAGCAACTGCATTACTCACCACTCTTCAGATCAGAAACTTACATCCAAGGCTTTAGAGAATCCCTTTTTATCTTAGTCTCCATTAAGAGTCCTCCAATTTCCACACCTGTGACCTCTTTGAAGCTCTATGGCTGTTGCTGTAACTGGAGCAGGGAACCTTTTTATTTTTGATGTCTGTAGGATCTTGTTAGCTACCAACTGAAATGGCTGCCTTTGGCTGGGAATTCCCACTCTGCTTTTGTAATGTCCTTGATAGCAAGATTCAGAAGAAAATAATGATTTAGTACTTTGTTAGCAGACATGAAGCATTTACCTACTGTGCAGTCACTGTGCAGCAGCAGGTTTGCTGTAGACCAGCACCTTTCATAACTCTTCTAAGGATAGAGGGCAGTGAAAGCACAGGATGTCCCCCGATCTGAAATCCAGCAGCAGCCTCATCAAAAGATGGAGGAAACTCTTTTTTAAAGACTGTGTAATGTGAAAGAGGCTTCTTTTTTTTCTGAAAGGAAAACAGAAAAGTCTCATGCGGGAGCCAAGGGAGTCTCTTCTAATTTCTTGGATGGCCCCGAATTCATCAGGTGAGGATATCTCAAGGCAATGTGAATGCCTCCACATACGTAACCTGTCAGCATCACTGTTTATCTTCCCAAAGAAAGCTGGAAGAAAGATGCCAGAAGCTGGGGAGGAGACTTAACCCCAGTCCCATCATATGGCTCATTCTCTGCGTTGTATCAGATGGGATCACACAATGAAAACACCATTTTAGGTTATCTTTGTATCTCAAGAGCTACCATCCAAAATCAATATTTTTTAATTTACATACATATAAGCTAGGAACAGGAAAGATATTCAAGCCTGGAAGGCATCCTGTCTCCTCCCAGGAGGAAGTCTCATTACCTACTGCTGAAACTGACACGTGGGGTGGAAAAGGGTAATTTACAGTTATCAGTAACTAAAAGCAGGAGTTTAGAGATGAACACAAGTTCAGAAGTTTATTAAGAATGTTTTTAAAGCAGGACACTGGTATTACAACACTTGGTATTATGACGCTGAAGAGTAAAACTTCAGGTCTACAATCCACCTTTTCCTCTGGCTCCAACTAAAGCAATTTTGTGCTACCTACAGAGTACTCCAAAAATCATTTCCCCAGCTCCCTCCTCCAACCACATCATCTTTCTTCATGCTTTCATTTTCTGTCACATCAAGCAGGAGTTGTTTACCCTCCTTTTCACAGTCTATCCCTTGCATTTTCCATGGATTTACCAAATCTACTTCTGCCTTACAGAAGTAGATCCTATCCTCTAAAGGATACAAGTAGATTTAGGCTCTGATAGATTATATACATATATATATATACATACACACATACACAAACATATATATCAGATTTGTCTTATATATATACACAGATACATATATAAAAGACAAATCTGCTACTCTTAAACTTACAGAAAACTGACAGTTATCAGGCTATCAGTATGCTGTGGCACCAGATTGATAGACTGACACCTATTACTGTGTCTCCTGGATCTCCCATTTGTCTGAGGTCGGGAATCATCTCTTGGATCCCAAGTATGCCAGAGAGGAGACTGGTTTTCCCCCATCTAAAATGCACCCAGAAAGCATGCGCCATCATTCACTAGATCCATGCCTGCTAAAGCTCAGGGAGCACCCCATAACCCAGGCCCTGAATTCACCAGCTCACAGAGCATGAGCCTGCACAAACAGATCCCTTCTTTGTAGGCAGGAGAACTCAAGAAAAAATGGTGCTCTCCTCATCACTCCTATTCCTGGAAGGCAGGTTTCCCAGACTACCTGGACAGCAGCACTACCAGACCTGCTGTTCAGCTGATCTTGGACGCTGCCTCACATGCACAGAAAGGAGAACGCCGCAGTCAGGCTCCAATCTCAACAGCAGCAGCACAGCAGGCTTGCTGCCAAAGCCCAGAGCTCAAGCCCAGGCTTAACACTTAATGTAGGCAGAGCCTTAGGCAGTCAGGTGCTGTAGTCACACAAACAATAATAATGAAAAGTAGTCCTAGTGGAGCTCAACCAGCTCAACTTATTGAAGGGAAAGAAGGCCTTTGCCCACAGCCCACAATTACCTAAACAGGAGATCTCTCAGCAACACAACAAAGAGCAGAAACAACTGGATTCAGTGGCTAGAAATCAGCACACAGCACAGAAATAAAGGCAAAGTGGTTTAAGAGGGAGAAGAAGTATAATCTGGAATAAAATACCCAAGGATATAATAAACACTTAATCTACTAGGATGCATGAATCATGAATAAAGCCTTGTTATCTTTCAGAAACATATTAAGTCATCCACAAGTTTTGGGGCTAACAGCCCTGATTACCATGTGCAAATTCCCTTAGAGACCAGAGGTTCCTAATGGTTCCTTGCAGTCTCAGACCAGACTATACATGAAAACCAAGACATATCCAGCATGTGTCCTCATGTGCCCATTCTGCCACCTCACAGCTAGTATCAGCATGATCTTAAATTAAAACAAAATGGTCAAACCAGATCATCAAACAACACCCAGTTTCAACACTGCTCCAACAAAAAACCTAAATGCTATTCTGCTCTGCAAAGCACAGGTTCTGTGAAACACAGCCCAATGGCACTGCTACTTCATACAACCTGCGCTGAAGTGAGTGTCCACTTCTGCGAGACCTGATCAGCTTTGTTCGAATGTTGGGTTTTCTCCCTGTAAAACACAATCACGCTATATTAAAGTACTGTTTTGAAGCACAGATTCCTATACTATCCTCCATGCAATACTGTTTTCTCCTCCAGCACCTCTCCAATTTTTTTGGTCTGCAGCAACTGCTGTTGTAAGAAAAATGCTACGAAAACTTCAAGACCTCCACTGTTTTAAAGAGCACTATTTATCTACATCCAGAATTTCCACCATCCTCCCAAGGGAGCTAACAGAATTTATACTACAGAAGAATGCATAAATTTGCTCTGAGGAAGACAAAAAACAAGATAACCTACATGGGTTTCCCAGTTAATATAACATGACAAATATGCTAAATTAAACTCCAGGCATCCTAAGTCCACTGATATTCACCGTGGTTTTCACCCCATTAAACAGTGCCAGAAAACAGTGCTGAGCAAAGTGACAGCCTCTGAGATAGCTGTTATCACCACCAGTTTATCAATGTTACACTACTGTACCAGGCTGCAAAAAAGCACAGAAAAACCCTCTCTAGCACCGTAACTCCCCAAGTTGATGTTTAGCACCTACTCCCTCTGGAACTATGTACTTAGGTTAATGCATGCAATTGTGTCGATCTGAACAATTTCATTTTCTCTTTCAAGGGATGATACTTACACTGAGGAATCACAGAATGGTTTACAGAGGAAAGGACCTTAAGACCATCCAGTTCCAAGCCCCCTGCCATGGGCAGGGGCACCTTGCACTAAACCATGTCACGTAAGGCTCTGTCCAACCTGGCCTTGAACATTGCCAGGGATGGAGCATTTACCACTTCTCTGGGCAATCTGTGCCAGCGCCTGACCACCCTTACAGTAAAGAACCTCTTCCTTACATCTAACTCAAACTTCCCCTGTTTACATTTAAACCCATTACCCTCTGTCCTATCTCTACAATCACCTGCAAGACGGTAACTGTGACAGCTGTACAGCCCACAAATGCCATGGAAAGCCCTGACCTTCTATGAGGGAAGGCCTGTTAATAATCCAAACATGGAGAAAATACACAAGAAGAAATCATGCAGGCTAGAAACAAAGTAAAAAGGCTGCAGACAGCAAGGAAGGAATGTACAGACAAAAAAATGTACAATAGCCTGTGACTGCCTCCTTGCAGGTACTGCTTACCCGAAGCCAGGGAGGCCTGGAGCGTCATGGGGAAAGGCCAAGGACATTGGAAATTACAAGCAAAAATTCAGGAAAGCATCAGACCAGATGGGGATTTAACATTCAAAACAAGGACATCATTAAGGAACACCAAACAAAGCCCTACACAACTTGTTCTGCTCTGTGGAGTACAGGGTGGCATGGACACTGGTGACGCCTTCTTGCCGCCCTTCAAGTCTTCACCCAGGCATGGGTGACAGTTACATCTTCAAGGCTTGTATGTGGCACAAGACTTTGCCCTCTCCACTACCAGCACCAAGGAAAAATGACAGCTAGAGGACACTGACTTCCCTCCTCTCAATGTTAAAATCTTACTCTCTGTCTGGAAATGCACAAATTCATTTCACACAGACTTCATTTCTTTGAACATTCATCACAGAGCGACTTCTGAAAGCCATAAACTTGAGCTTGACTTAAACTAAAGGCTTCATATGGCTGTTAAAATGAGCTGATACTAAAAGGATGTTTCACTCTTCTTTGCCTTCGCACGTCCATGAAAATGCTGTTAAAAACCAAAAAGTGCAGGATTATTTTTGAGATTCCCTTTCCTAAAGCTGTAGTTTTACCTCAGCACACAGCACAGTAAGTTATTTACACAAGAAGACTGTACATACTTTAAACATGGAAAATGAAGGATGATTTACAAAAATGAACACTAACTTCCATTTACTCCCCCAAAACGAAAACTAGTAGTAGCTCATAAAACCAGGAAAAGATTTTTTACCAGGATGCTTTTAAACAAATTATTTCACCTATATACACATGCAAAGAGCTTACTAGTCTGCAACTAGAATAGGTTGAATTTGCGTAATTCATCAGAAACCACATAGGGTCTAAATGAAAACACATACTGTAATACCGGAGAAATGCTGATAATTAACTACATGGAAACAAGAGGTATTGGTTAATGTGACGAGCACAGGCCCCGAGCTGCCAGGAGCATGAAAAGGATAAGGACATACTGAGGGAGATAAAACAGCTAAAACTGACAGCACCTCAGGTCTGTCAATGACTCCTTGTAAAACACCTATGGTTTTGCCTGCCTGTATAAAGGCACCCTCTTTAGCTGACAACATGCAGAACAGCAAATACGCTAATAACCATTCTTGATCCTAACCTTCAGAGCTAACTGCCTCATTCAAACTTCTGGTGGTTTAGCCCTGATCCATAGGAAATCCTGGCAGCAAAATAATTAATTTAATTATCTACATTCTTCTAAAGCTGAGTAACTTTAAAACAAACAAAAAAAATCCCAACAACTGTTGAATTCTCTAACTCTTACCCTGCCAGCAAAAATACAGACCAGAGCAAAGTCCTGAACACATTCATCAAGCACACAGTCAGCCAGAGCTATGACATCCCTCCAGCAACATCGCCAGGCTGAGCACCTGCCAGCGTAGCAGCTTTCCAGCAGACAATCAGCTGTGCTTTGGGAACGGGACCTGGGTATGCAATTCTGCCTAATGCCTCAGTGGTGGAACTTTCAATCAGAGGCAGAGAAGGAAACAACATGCTACATACCCTGTGAATTGCCATCCGACAAATCTGCTTTTCCCATAGAGCACTAACATTGTGAAAAGCAGAATCAGAAAACCCAGCAAGAGGGCAAATTTCATTTGCATTTTAGACACTCCAGTAAAGAGTACTTTCTGCCATGTCTGCTGGAAAAAACTGCTGAAATTCTTTTTATTATTTCGAAATAGATGAACAGAATATTTAGTTATGTCTTGCTTATACCGAGATCTTGTCTCTTACAAATGCATTAATTGTTATTTTATTTCCATGTTATTTCCATGGAGAGTACAAAAAAATGCATAACTGTATATTATGGGGTCTGAAGTTTTTCTTTCCATGCTCTCCAAACTCTGCTCAGCTGTACCAAAATGATTCAGATTCCACCTCCCAGCCGTTACAGCTTACTTACATCATGTGTTTGGAAAGGAGATTTTTCAACAGAGGAAGCGAAGCGCTTAGCCATGCCGTCCAAGACTTCATGGATCAGTGACCCTCAGCAGCATACAGACCACCACCGTGACATCACACTTTCCACAACATGGCTCCCAAAGATGCACATACCAAGAGAATCTGGAGTTTCAATCTTTGTTTATCTGCCCAAAAGAAAGTTGGTTTTTCTTCCTCTTTGGGGTAGCATTTTGAGGTTTGTTTTACTTTGCTTTTTAAGAGCTGTATTACTTTCAAATCTTCCTTTTTGACACTGAGAAAACCAGGTGGACCACCTGAGATGAAACATTTCACATGCAAGCACTCACCAGTGATAGCAGCAGCAGACATGCTGATTAATTCACACCATATTAGTCAGGGCTTCCATTAACACAACTAAGGGCTCATCAAGGAAGGAAAATGTGAAATTGCTCCATTGCTTTTACTCCACTTGAATGCCACATTTTAATCACTGGCTGGAGCACAGTTGAGTGACACAAGGGGGAGAAATGCTTATGAGAAGATGAAAATAATATAGTTTAGTGTTCAGTGAAGACCAATGCTTGATCCAGGCACACCCATACCACCTCCTGCTTCTGCCTGAAACACAGATTCACGATTTAATCAGGTTTTCCAACCTGCTGCCTGGAGAGACCCCAGCCTGGGAGGTGGCGCCAGACAGCAGCTGCTGGGGTCTGACAGAATTTGGCATAGGGAACACAATGGTCAAATATGAGAGATGCCTGAATTTCAGTGGAACTCATTGGTAAAGCACACTGACACCCCTTTTTTATTTCTGTTGTTGTTTTTGGATCAACAATAATCTACAAGCCACAAAAAGGTCTGCAGCAGTCTGAGGAATGGCACAAGCAGAATGTCACAGGAACGCAATTCTCAAAGGGTTTTCCTGACTCAGAGTTCAGCCTCCTGCCATTCCAGGTATCTCCATGCTTAGTTCATTTCAAAACAACCACCATCCCCCCCAGAAAAAAAAAAAAAAAAGACAGAAAAAAGGCAAAATAAACCCCAGCCTCTCCCTAGTAAAAATTTAGAGGATTTTTGTCTCGATTATCCCTTCTACACGACTGTTTCACAATCCTATTCTGTTCCAATTAAAACCTTGCTGTAATTTTCAGCCCATGTTTTCTCATAGCAAACTTAAACCCAGTGGCATTTCACGCTGAATAGCTCGTCTTCTTCACTTGATGCACTTGAGTTCCACACTCGTGCAGTATTCCGTGCAAAAAAAAATATCTTCCTACTGCCTTAAGGAGTAGTATTAATTTCTCATCCCTACCATAACAAGTATTTTCCCTGATACATTTTTGCCTTGCACATTTACCCTTCCTTCCTTCATCAGAGTGGCTACTCACCATCACCCTATTTCAACTAGTACATCCCGAGACATTGCATTTTACTATTGGATTCCTAGTCCTATTACAATTTCTCATTGCTGATCCTCTAAATCACAAGTTCTGTGTTACCAACCAAAGTCTTGACACTATTACTGTGCTATAACATGGCAGGTTATGGCACATATGTTTTGTATACTAGTCCTGTGAATCATCCAAAGGAAGTCTCCTAAACGGCAAAAGAAGGCCTTTAAGAATGGGAGAAGTCATCAAATAAATGAAGACATGAATCTGGACTGAAGGAGTAACAGAGCAACACACTGGAAGGAATAGCCCCACTAAAAAGCACCAATGGATGCTACATTATGACTTGAAAAAAGTGTGTCCACTAACACCAGCTACAGAGGGAAATCCCCCCTTAGG
>JANRGW010032399.1:0-11392 GCA_024733675.1 Psilopsiagon aymara
CCCCAGCTCCTTTCCCATGAGCTGTTCCCAGCCACAATTCCCCAAGCCTGGAGCATCGCAGGGGGTGTTGTGTCCCATGCTTGCCATCCTTTGGGGCAGCTGATCACACTGAGCCCCGCTGAAGCTGCACTGAAGGAAGCTGCTGGGGTTTGCCTCCCAAAGCAAACCAAGCTGTGTGCTACAGCTGGGAGCACACTGACATCTCATGGCATTCCCTGTTACTGCCAAGCGTTTCCAAGGAAAAGGAAGTGTCCCCCCTGCATCTCATGATAGAGCAGAGAAATGGGAGGACTTCAGAGAAGCTTCTGTCCTGACACCCTCCTTAAGAGCATCCCTAAGTGGGACCCTTTGGGTTGGGTTTCTCTTCCAAGCTGTTTGTAACGAGCTCCTGAGTAAAGCTGTAGTTTCTCCTTAGTTGTCATAGGAAGGATTGAAGTGGGATGGGAATGGAATGGTTCTCCTGCTGTCTTGGGTTTGCTTTTCCTTTGCCCGAAGGTTATTGTCTGCCAGCAGTGATGGCGCTGGTGTTCACTGCCCTGTTTGCACTCTGGGTTAGGTGCACAGATCTAACAAGGGGAAAACGATTTCAGTGCTTAGGTAGAAACAGAGAAGCTCTGAACATCTCTGAGGGATGAAAGCTTGGGATATTAAACAGCGTTCCTAATACATGCAGGGGTTGCAGGAGCAATGGGAAGTGTTCCTGCCCATGGTTGGAACTGGATGACCTTAAGGTCCCTTCCAACCCAAACCATCCTGTGAGTCTACGTAAAGCATGCTTAGATTTCCCCATTTAGCTACTGGGAAATGGAGGGAGCACTCCACAAACTGCAATAGCAATGTTAATTCCCCACATTTCCTTCAGCATCCCAACCTGCACGTATCCAGCTGAGCTCTGCGCTTTGTTTCATCACCTGGCTCCTTCAGGCTCATTGCTGCCCATGAGTTCTAGTAACCAGCTCTGGCACAAGCATTTCCTTGCTAGCTGTTGGAAGCAAAGTGCTGACCATCACCCAGTCCTGATGGACTGAGTTAGGGCAGACCCCGTTGTTGTTACTCTGAGGTGACAAAGTGCCACTGTCCTTGAGCATATCCTCATTCCCTGCACCATTCCCTGCGGGTCAGGACTGGCTCTTCCCTTCTTTGTGTCACAGGAACAGAGGTCCCTGCCCATGGTTTGATTTGCGTTTGCTGTGATTGATCAGGAGATGCCCTTAGCGATGAATAAGATGATTTATTGTCGTGCATTGCTGCTTAAGGCTCTGTTGGGCCCTTCTCACTCCATTCCCCCCCCAAAACCTCACTGGACCTCCGTGTTCTTTATCTTTTCCTATAGAAGCACCAAAGCCACCCATGTGCGAGTGTCAGGGGGAAGGCAAACCCCTTTCTGCTGTGGCCAAGCAGGCTGTGGACCACAAGGAACCAGAACTGACAGCAGAGGAGAGCTGACTGAGGAGCAGGAAAGCTGTGGTAACTCCTTCCCATCCCATGCAACGTGGCGCTGGGTATTAGGGCTAATGGAAACCACATCAAAACCTCATCATGTCTGGATATTTGGGGCTTAGTGGTGATACTGAATGAAACGAATTGGACCCTGGGCCTGGGGGATGGATAGCAGGAAGCAATGAGACAGGAAAAGCGGAGGTTGGTTATCGGGAAGCTTGTGGAGAGGTGGAAGCAAATCCGTGTAAAACCAGGATGGAAATATTCCAGGGAGCTGCCTAAAGGGAGGGTATGTTCCCTTCCTACCCATGAGGTTCCTGCAGGTGGATTCAGTAGTTACACCCTACCAAAGAACTACAGCAATCTGACCCATTCTCCCCCAAACCCCAATGTATAACAGCAGCAGATCCATGGCACAGGATAATGTCTGGGTTGTTTGAAGCGGCATTCCAGGAATGACGGGAGGGGGAATTCTTGGCCATCCCACAGCAGCCAGCGCAGCAGAGGTGGGTTTCCCAATGGGGCAGCCCTTCTCACGAGGAGGAAGCAGTTGCTTAACCGGGGCTGTGTTGCACAGGCGTTGGTCTCATCTGCATAGGAACCAGAGCCCTGTGGCTTCTCGCCAGCTCCTCTCAGCTTTAAAGCAGGTTTGAGAAGCAAAGCCAATAAAGAATACCTGGTGCTGCATTATTCATGCGTGAAAACAATTCCCTGCAAGTGCTCCCTGGGGATCTATCCCGCCTCCGAGCCCTCTGCCATCCCGGGTAATTTATAGGTGTTAGGAGAGCGCAAAGGGGACGGATTCTCCTGTTGGTTTCAATCAGGGCAGAGATGAATCGTTTGGCTCTGCAATGTAATTACTCCCTATCCACACAATGCCCGTTCCTCAAGAAAGGGATCCGGTTTTTTAGTGGAGCTGGATGTAATTCCAGAGGGGGGGAATATTTGCAAATGTCAAAACATTCCGATGTGGCAATTAAAAACATGCATTTTGGACAGGCTCCAGTGCTGGGGCAGGGAGCACTCGGTTTGTTTGGAAGCAGGTTTCCATTAGGAAACAGCCCTGAAGCAAAACTGGAGAAGTTGAACGAAGGGCAGAACCTGAGCGTGACATTCCCTGCCTGAGCAGCATTCCCAGGTTGACCTGGAGTGCTTCCCAGAGGATCCAAAAGCTGCCTCTTGGGTTCCAGCCTGAGCTAAAAACCTTGGGTTTCTGGAGCTGGTTTCTTGCAGTTCATCTCTTGAACCATGGATCCCCTCGTTACGTACATGGGCTGAAGGAAAGCAAGGATTTCTTCCCAGAGGTGGATGGGGAAATGGTCTCATCCTGCTTGCTCCAGTGAGTAAGAAAAGGCCACTTCTGGGTCTAAAGGAGGCAGAAGCGGTCCTGTGGAGCCCTGTGCTGCCTCTCTCCTCTCTGCTTCCCTGCCCCATTGCTGCTTGCTGGGAGTTAATGTTCAACAGGGCCCTGGAGGAGGCTGGGGATGAAATGCAGGTCGCAGCCAGGGATGCTGTAGGTGCTGTAGGTGCCTATGGGCTGCCACTGCTCCCTGCCTCAGTTTCCCCATGCTGACATCAGCTCTGGCCCTTTGCAGAGAGGAGCATCCTTGGTCCCTGCTGCTCTGAGGTGCTTCCGCAGGGACATGGGGACCATCCTCCTGGCACAGCTCTGGGGGAGCCCCAAGTGTCCTCCTCCCCATAGGGTGTCCAAGGGGTGTCCTGCTCCCCACAGCACCCATGGGCAAGGGCTGGAAGGGTTCTGCAGGAGCTATTGGCCCATTTGCCCCACATTGAGCCCTACCAGTGCCCCACAGGATGTCTGCCCATGTGAAGCCCACATACACCCCATAAAACCTCATGCCCCCCATAAAACCTCTTCCTCCCACTAAACTACACCCAGTCCTGCGCTGATGGGACTTGGCTTTGCAGGCTGAGGGCAGTGGGTTCAGAGCAGCCTGAACTCACCCTTAGCCCTGCTCTGATGATGTTTGGTTCCCTTTTCAGCCTAAAGAGGAATTGTAGGGTGGTGGGAAGCGGCGTTTTGGCTTCTGCCACCCACCACAGCCAAGGGAGAGGCTTTATTTCTGCTTTCTAGTGAGCAGCCCGGACCAGAGGTACCAGAGGGTCTGCCAGATCATCATCTCCTGTCTGCTCATCTCTGGAGGTCAGTGGTTAATGGTGTTTTGGGGAACAAATGTGAGAGAAACAGGAGAATTGTGAAAGCTGAGTGACGTAAAGTGCCCTTTGTGCAATGCAGCCTGGCTCACCCAGCAAAGGAAGGTGTTGGATGGTCTTTGCTATCCCCCATCCCTGTCTCACCCCCTCGAGTGTTTCAGTGTCCCAGTAAAAGACCAATGTACCAGGAGAAGCCCCATTTCAAGATCATTTGGGCTTTACTGAGCTGGAATGTGATGTGCGTCATCGAAATGTGTCTTGACCAGCAGCTCAGGGAGGGGATCCGGCCCCTCTGCTCTCATGAGACCCCCCCTGCAGCACTGTGTGCAGTGCTGGGGTCCCCAACACAAGGACATGGAGCTGATGGAGTGAGTCCAGAGGAGGCCACGAGGATGCTCAGGAGCCGGAGCAGCTCCGTATGGAGCCAGGCTGAGAACATTGGGGTGTTGAGCCTGGAGAGGAGAAGCTGCGTGGAGACCTCAGAGCAGCTTCAGTGTCTGAAGGGGGCTGCGAGGATGCTGGGGAGGGACAGCGCTGCCGCCTGCAGCCCCGCATCCATCTGCTGCAGTGGCCTTGGCCTCCATGCAGGCAGCAAGGCAAGCACGGTGGGACACCGGGAAAGCCGGAGCAAGGCGCTGGGATGTGTCCCTGCCTCCGGAGCCAGGCTGCGGATAGGCTTTTCCGGCGGGCTCTGGCCGGGCGGGCTGGCATCCCGCCGAGCCGTTCAAAGGCTGGTCTTGTTCCATGCCGGGGCTCCTGGCGAGCGTTGAAGAAGGGCTCCTTTCACAGCTCAGCCTTTCCTAGACAGAAAGCTTCCCTTCCCCTGGCCTCGAGCCGTTCGCCTCCCCGCGCCCTGACGTCAGGCTCCAGTGATGCTCCAGCAGCAGCTCTGCGCTCCTGAGGCCACGCACTGCTTGTGAATGGGGGCAGAAAGTGAGGGGTAACCACGAATGGAGCCCGAAGGTGGAGTTTGCGCCTTCATCCGAGCAGGGATGTCAGCCCCGGCGACCAGGAAATAGCCCTGATGGATGCGGTGAACTTTGTTGTGATGGGAGAAGAAAAGGATTTTGATTTATATATATAGACATTTATTTATTTATATCATTATATGAGCTGGGTCAGTCACTTCTCCCAAGGAACAAGGGATGGGACAAGAGGAAACGGCCTCGAGCTGCCCCAGGGCAGGGTCAGATGGAGCTGAGGAGCAATTCCTGCCCAAAGGGTGCTCAGCACTGGAACTGCCCAGGGCAGGGCTGCAGTCACCGTCCCTGCGAGTGTTCACACACAGTGGAGATGGAGCCCTCAGTGCCGTGGGTCAGTGGCAGTGCTTGGGAATGTTTGGACTGGATGCTCTTAGTCTTTTCCAAGGTTGAATCCATGATACTATGATTCTCCTATTTGTTTTGCTGGTTGGTAGCACTGCCTGGGCTCTGGGTGAGAGCTCGCAGCATGCAGACCATGGACCACATCTCTGCATCCCTGGAGACCTCCAAATGCTCATCTCCGGTGCATCCCCCCCAGAAAGGATGAATGGCTCCCATTGCCTTTCCTATGACAGGGGAATGATGACGAGGATCCACCCCAGCCCTTGCAGGGGCTGCCCAGAGGGGAAGCTGGGGCACCCATTGCCAAGGGCATTTTCCTGGGGCCACTGTTGTGAAAGGCATCAGCATCACAGCATCGAAGCCAGGAAACCCTTGCAACACGACCCCAGAATAAACCACCCCAGGAAACCCATCCCCTTCTCCCTGCCCGGATTCCCCTTCTTGCATCAGCTTCCCTGCCATGTCCTCAGCTCCAGGGGCTGTTGTAACACCCCAAGGGCTGTGGTGGTGCCCGGGTCGGTCCCATACACAGCCGCTGGCTTCCTGGCTCTTCCCACTCTGCTCCTTTGCTCCTTGCACTTGAAATTTTCCAGGCTTGGCCCTGCCCAGCCCCGGATTTGTTTTGCAGCCGAACAGAATCGGCTCAGTGTTGAGCGTGAGCAAAGTACGGAGCTCCCGGCTCTTCCCTATGGAATGTTTGCCCTTCATCTGCCTTCACACTGCTGCCCTGGCAGGTCCTGCCCGGAGGAGAGCACTGTGCTGCAGGGGCTCTGTCCTGGCCCTATTTGTGCCATAAAGGAGGTCTCGGGGGGGGGGGGTCCATCCATAAGGGGACTGAGGAGGATGGCATCAATCACCTATGGAGGGGACCCTCGTGGTGTCTTCAGCACATCCTTTCTGCTGAGGTCTCCACTCAGCTTCTCTTCTCCAGGCTGAACAACCTCAATGTTCAGAGTGTTTAAGTGCTTTTCAGGGTATTTTAGTGTTTTTCATAGTATTTAAGTGTTTTCCATAGTACTTAAGTGTTTTCCATAGTATTTTAGTATTTTTCATAGTATTTAAGTGTTTTTCAGGATATTTGAGTGTTTTTCAGGGTATTTTCTTGTTTTTCAGGGTATTTAAGTGTTTTTCATAGTATTTTAGTGTTTTTCATAGTATTTAAGTGGTTTCCGTAGTATTTTAGTGGTTTTCATAGTATTTAAGTGTTTTTCAGGCTATTTTAGTGTTTTTCATAGTATTTAAGTATTTTTCAGGCCATTTAAGTGCTTTTGAGGCTATTTTAGTGTTTTTCTGGGTATTTTAGTGTTTTTCGAGGTATTTTAGTGGTTTTCGTAGTATTTAAGTGGTTTTCAGGGTATTTGAGTGTTCGGGGGTCAGAGCAGTGTTTCGGGGTGCAGCAGCAGCAGCTCCGCAGCGCCTGTTTGCAGGGCTCAAGTGCAATCTAAAGCTTCTCTTCCCCTTTCATCCAGCTTGGAAAACGCAGGTGGGAGATGCTGCGAGATCTCGGAGGATCTCCAAGGCGCTTGGGAGCATCCGATCCCTGCAGGGTCTCTCCCTGCTTCCCAGAGGAGCAGAGAACGCCTGGACCTGTTATACCTGTGTGCGATATCCCTGGGCAGGTACATTCCTGCCATTCCTGACGGGCTGAGTCACCGGTGTCTCCTCCAGCCTCGCTCCTTCACCTCCATCTCCGCTTCCAACTGAGTCATTCCCATGGGAGGTGGGGTCACTTATTGCCCTGAGGATCACAGATCCCACGTTCCCAAAGGAAAGCCGTTGTTTCCTTTGCACGCTCCGGTGCAGCCGAGCGGCTGCGGGGGCTCCGCTTGTGCCGATGCTATCCCAAAAGCTGGCTCAGGAGCAGGGCTGGATGGCGCTGGATGCCCGGGAGGTCGCTGCGTGGGGACATGGGGCTGCGGGTGCTGAGTCAGCGCTGCCGGCGGCCACAAGGCACAATGCAAATGATGGATAAACAGGCAGAACAAGGGCAGTGCAGGCAGCTCGGGCATGGGCCGTGCATTGTGACCTGCCTGTGCTCACAGATGGATTCATGAACCAGGGACTGAGGGCCTCTGTTCTGCCGCCGCCTGCTTTCCGGCTGCACTTGGGTGCTTGTTCCCACTGAGGTCCCTTTGCTCCGATGGCTCAGGGAGGAAGGAAAGTCACGGCAAAGCTTCCCAAGTTGGAATACCTCAGATAGATGCCTTGGACAGATTGTTTGGAGTGTCCCATTTGTGCTGTAAGGGTATCCAGAGCCCCTTTTCCCAGTGTCCTGCACAGATTTGGGGGATGCAGCCCAGAAAGCTGTTTGTGTCTTGGGATGCATCCAAAGGTGTGTGACCAGAAGGGCAAGGAGGGGATTCTGCCCCTCTGCTGTGCTCTGGGGAGACCCCACTTGCAGCAGTGTGTGCAGTGCTGGGGTCCCTGACATAAGGACATGGAGCTGTTGGAGCAAGTCCAGAGGATTCATCCATGAGGATTCTCAGGGGCTGGAGCACCTCTGCTATGAGGAAAGGCTGAGCGAGTTGGGGCTATTCAGCCTGGAGAAGAGCTGTGGTTCTGGGCACCCTGCTCTAGTGGAAGATGTCCCTGCCTATAGCAGGGGGCTGGATCTGGACGGGCTTTAAAGTCCCTTCCAACCCAAACCATTTCATGAGAAGCCCCCCAAGCACCCTCCTGCCCTTCCCATCCCCATGCATCCCACTTGGCCTTGGCTTCCCATTGCCAAACCCTTGCAAGGACCCTGCGGAGCAGGAAAACCGGAGCCGGTTGTATCCTGGGCTGCATCCAAAGCCTCATGGCCTCGGGATTTTAAGGGCACAGCCCGACGTGCAGCCACTCGAGTGCTCGCTGCCTTTGTGGCCACCGCAGCTCAATGCCCCTTGTGTCTGCCTGCCCAATGCGGCACGAAGGAACGTGGCTGCTTGTGACCACAGCGGCTTATGGAGAGCTGGTAAAGCCACAGCAGCCACAACACCTCGCACAGGGACCTGTCGGGACCAGCACCGGCCACGGAGCATCGGCCCTTCCGTGCTCCCGAGGAGAATTCCTGCTTGGAGCATGCTTATCCCCCCTCTCTGCTGGATAAAGATCAATATATATATATACATATAACATAATCTCGTGCTAACCAGTCCTCTATTGACTTTAGCCTGAGAGGTGCCAGCCTGGAACCAACTGCGTTGCTGCAGCCAACAAAGCCCTTTTTAGTGGCTTGAACCGGGGTGCCCGTAGGTCACAAAATCCTTTATTTATAGAGGCTTTCTGCAAAGCAAGGCCATAAACAGAAAGGGGGGAGCTAAAGAAAATGTCTGGGAAGGAACAAAACCCCAAGAAGTTATTTAGGAAAAGGAGAAAACACAACCCCCCCCCCCCCCCCTCGGATAAAATGTACATTCACAAGGGAAAATCCCGGCTATGAAAGAGCCATTTAACCAGCAGCAAAACAGAGCCGGTGGCTGTAAGATAAAGCCAGGAAAGAAAAATACCCCTTCCACTAAGGCCCCATTTGGAGCAGGGTTAGGAGACGTCAGAGGCGCTTCCCAACCGGCAGCAGCACCGGGAATGGGTTGGATCCCCCCTCTGTTCCAGGTCTGAATGAGGGGTAGGGGAGCCCCGAGGGTGCTGCAGGGATTTGAGCATCGCAGGTTGGGATGCGTGAGCCGCACTCAGCGCCTGACCTTAGGTATAATGTTGACTTTATCCCGATCCCATACCTTAAGCAAATGGGGTGGGATACAGTGACACCCCCCGACCCCCCCCTCCCGGCTGCCGCAGCTTGATTGATTTCTGTGCTCAACAGAGAAGCCAAAAACATCCCGACGGCCACAATCTGGGTTTGTTTGAGCCCTCGGGGCGGGCGAAAGGCGATGTTTTCCCTTTGCCTCATTTTTCACCTCCACAATCCAACATAAACAGGCTTTTATGCCGGACACCAGCACACAGCCCCCTTGTTACACACTGCTTTGGGGCAGGATATGGATGGGGAAGGGTTTTTCCCCTTCTTTTTATCGCCACGTCAGAGGATTTTAAGCGGAGATTAAAGGGATCTCTGTCACAAGAGGGAGGAGCTGATAGAGCCATGGCTGCGGATGGTGGCATTCACCAGCATCCAGCACAGGTCTTGAGGCTCCTCCTTGCACCATTAGGGCACAGAGAGCGTTTTGCCGTGGGGGATCACCTAAACCAGCCCCTAAATCTGTGCTCAAGTGTGCTTTGGATGGGTTTTCCTGCAGGCCCGTGCAGTGGAGGGGTCCAAAATACCACCCTCCGGCCCCAAAACCTGCCCACAGGCAGGGAGATGGGGAATGAAATGCAAAAGGAAAGCTTCAAAACTAAAGGAATTCCAAACCCAAACTCCCCACAGGGGGTTATCACCTTTGTTTAGCTGGTTTTGTCCTATATTGATCCGTTTGCCAGGGCAGGATTCAGTTTGCCGCCTGCTTGGCTCTGGGGGTGACAAAAGTTGTCCTCAGTTTCACTTAGGTTGCTGTGGGGGGGGGAAATAACCCCTTTAATGTCCAAGCCCAGAATAAGCCACTGATACAGAGCAATTCAAAAAGGAGAGCTAAAACCAACCTGCAGAGATTGAAGGTCCCTTCCTGCCCAAACCAGTCTGGGACTCTATGATACCAATGGGTATTGGGGGTGCTGGTGGGCATCAGGGATGCTGATGGGTTATCAGGGATGCTGGTGGGTTTCAGGGATGCTGATGGGCTTCAGAGATGCTGGTAGGCATCAGGGATGCTGGTGGATGTCAGTGATGCTGGTGGATATCAGCGATGCTGGTGGCCATCAGGGATGCTGGTGGGTATCAGTGATGCTGGTGGATGTCAGGGATGCTGGTGAGCATCAGAGATGCTGGGGGGTATCAGGGATGCTGGTGGGTATCAGTGATGCTGGTGGGCATCAGCGGTGCTGGTGGGTGCTGATGGGTGCAAGCTTCTTGTTCAGTTTTCTCTGCTCAGATACAACATATTCCCTTGAGGAATTGCTCCTGCTTTTCCAAGGCAGGTTACAAATTGAAAACTAAAAAGTCAATAAGCCCATTTATTTCCTTTTAACCAATCTCCATTGCTTGTGTTATACACCCCCAAAACCAGGCTTTTTTGCCCCATTACTGCTTCTTGCAGCACATCCTCATGCTGGGAGGAAAGAGCCGCTCTCACCCCTGACTTCCCGGCTGGCTTTCTAGGATCTAGAGAGCATCCCCAGATTCCTTTGGGCTTACTGCTGTGCCTCGCTCCTGCCTGCCCTGCCTGCAGCGCACTCCTCCCTGCCAGCTCCGCTGCCACCATTCCAGTTCTTGTGCTTCCATCGAATGATTCACACCGGGAGTGGGAGGAATATTGCACAGGAGGAAGCCTCTATTTACAAATAAATATCCCGGTTATCAGGGCAGGGAAGGGAGGGGGAAACAAGAACCAAGGGAACAACGCAACCTTGCCTGCTCCGGGGTCGTCTCCCAGCTTGTTTTCCCTTTGGATGGCTGCGAAGTGACTCACTGGTGCTGGCAAAGGGATTGGTGGCCCTTTTGTGGGACAATAGGAAGCTTTGCCCATCTCCACAGCCACCTCGGGAGAGGCAGTGGAGTTTGTTCCTCCTCAGTGACTCTGCCTCATGGTGCATGAGTAGATGGGTGCAAGGGTTGGGGTGGGAAGGCCGAGCCCCGAAGGGTGGGAGCACTGTGGTCAAACACTTCCACATGGGTGGGAGATGCTCTGGAGCACTTGGGATCTGGGGGTGAAACTCGGCGCTGGGGATACAGGGATCGGCAGCGTTGGGAACAAAGGGTTCTCAGCCCCTTCAAAGAGCTGCTTTCAAGTGCTAAGGGGAGATGGTATCACCTGGGAACACCGGGAAGGCTCAAACCGCAGGGCTGGGAGCAGCTCCTGCAGGGACCTGGCTTCGCATCGGCACAGCTGCGGGGGGTCCCTGCACCGGGGGGGTCCGTGGGGTCCTCTGCCCATCTCAGGATGCTCCTAATGTGTCTGTCCATTGGGAGTGACCCTCCAAGCACGATGCGCTATGGCGCTTTGGCCATGACCATGGTGTTGGTCCCCATCATCCCACCGGGATGTGCTGCCCCGTCCATCCCCGAGCAACATTCCTCCCCCCTCGACGGGAACCTGTGGATTTCGGGATGACGAAGGCTGGGCTCAGCGGGGTGGGAGGCGAGGAAGGGGCGTGGGAGCTGGGCCAGATGAAGGAATGTGCCTGCGGTCCGTGAGGCAATCGGTGCCCGGGGATGCTCCGAGGGACTGCCGTGAACCCCAACCCGGGGGGAAACGCGGTTTGGATGGACCAAGGGTGATGGGACCGGTACGGACCAGTGGAAGGAGCCCTTGCCCATGGCAGGGGGAGAGCTTTAAGGTCCCTTTAACCCAACCAAGGCCGTGGCTCTACGGTGACACCGGGCGAACCGGACCCACTCTGGGGCACACACACACACA
>JANRGW010032400.1:0-24089 GCA_024733675.1 Psilopsiagon aymara
CCCCCCTGCCATGGGCAGGGACACCTCCCACTAAACCATGCCACCCAAGGCTCTGTCCAACCCAGCCTTGAACACGGCCAGGGATGGAGCATTCACAACTTCCCCGGGCAACCCATTCCAGTGCCTCACCACCCTTACAGTAAAGAACTTCCTCCTTATATCCAATCTAAGGCAATATATATATTCAATATAAGGCAAAGGATTAGGCTGTGCAATTTTACATGCTGTTCTTTCCCCCTGAAGCTTAACTCAGTAGGCTCAACACAGCATCAGTAACTAATCTCGGCTCCTATGCCTCGTAAGCAATCTAGTTACGTATCAAATGTCACCGGACAACGCTAACCCACAAAGTAAGTCTCTTATCTTGTGATTGCAGTCAAAGTTTGCTTACTTTCAGTATTTTCATTTTCCCAAGGGAAAGCAAATTCTATGCTTCTGAAGGATGAAAACGACAAACTATGGCTAGAACACCAAAACTGACCCCAAAGTAAACGTAGCACAGATGAGGCAAAGAGGGGGGAAGAAAAGGAGGACCATCCCTTTCCTCAAATGCGCCCCTCTTTGGCTTATCAATCAAGACTACTAAAGATGATTACCAAGACAATTAACAATAAACCTAAAACTCAACATTAAAAGGAAAACAAAGTTTTCCATGGCCAAGTCCTTTGTCTGATGTGCACAATGTCATCAATTCCTTTTGTATTTTTGGCACTTTAGTGGGACCATAAGATCAGGAAAGAATATGAAGCATGTCTAACATCACCAGTGCACTGTTATTTTACAGTTTTTGAAGACGTTAATTTCCTTCAATAAGTCAGCATCAGGGAATATATAGGGAGGAATGCACAGACCAAACCATCAAGGTAAACTGCATATTTAAAATAACAGTCGGAAGGAAAAAATAGAGCATTTAAGAGACAAAAAAATAATAAACTAGAAAAGGTACAGAATTCAGGTAACTCTTTTAGAGGCACACATGCTTAGCACTCCAAAATGAACTCTTAATTTCAGCATTAAGATCTAATTGAGGAGTGGAAAATCAGAAGGGTGTATTAGATAGCAAGTAGAATTTGTCTTGACATACAATACCAGCATCTGAGAGGGCTGGACCACTGCATCTACACCTCAAAATGAAAACCTTTGAAGTGAAGTGAACAGAGCACTGAGCTGCATTGAACTGGAGAGGGGGAGCAGGAGGATGAGAGGGAATTAGAAGTACAGACTTTCGGTATGGTTTTTAACCATCACACAGAAGTTACTACATGTTTTCTTGCTCACTGAATTAAAAGCCAGTTTGATTCTTTTTTTCCCCCCTTAGTTCATTTAACAACTTACCACCAGGTACCAACAACAAAACAGCACTGGCTTGCTTATTCTCTCTCACACAATTAAACATTATCAACACACTTAAGGCATTCAATTTTCCTCCGAAATCAATTCTCTTCTTTTGTTTTTAAATAGGTCAGGCTCTAACCTCCCCAGCACTCCCCAGTGCAACTCTTTGATAACAAACATGGCCAAGATTTTCGCTGAAAACACAAGCTTGTTGGTCATCTGGTGCAAATAAAGGATTAAACATGGCAGAAACAAGGCAGGGGTGGTAGTTGTGGTGCTCTGGACTGGGAGAAGACTTGGTTACCTAATATAAGACCTTGCCAAAGTTGGGCAGTTTGGGATTTTAAGCTCCAATTCCAGGAATAATGAGAAAGTGACTTTCTTTACTGGACTGGATCAATGCATGTCAAATACGTTAGGCTTGCTGGCAGATAAATCAATCTGCAAATGAACTACTCCAGGGTTGTTCAAACGATTCAAGGAATCTACAACCTAATTTTCTTAAAACTCATTATATTTTTTAATAAACTACTCAGGCTTAAAAATAGGTAAGTTAACAATGAATGCTTTTTTTGTTCTTGCAATGCATCTTTCTTACATAAAAGTATTGCTAACAGACAGCTTCATGGGGACACTACTTCAGTGATATATGTGTTAGTGATGTCTTGGGGAGGTGAAGATTTGCAATAAAGAGTCTCATACCAACTCCACCAACTGCCAGAAAAGCATTCTGATGCTTTACTCCCTGCCTTCAGATACAATAGTGATTATGTTCCCCAACTAGCCCAGTGAGACCGAACTTGCACCAACACTTACATGCAACAACATGAATCAGCTTTCATCCCATGCTGCATAATGCTTTAAGGATATAATGTAGAGCATCTATTGGCAAATGTAAGCAGAAACAAGTCAGAGCAGGCTAGTGTCAATCACCAAACATTCAGGATACAAATGCATGATCTTTAAAAGGAATTGATCCCCATAAACATAGTGGAAGCAAACCAGAAAGGTCAATTTGCCATGAACCCACACAAAACTCCCTTAAAGTGAATCATTTTTCAAGGTATGTATCAGCTATTTTAGCAATATCAGGTTTTACCCATTTTCTGTATTGAAATCCTATTTCAGACATTCTAATAGTTACTTGATCAGTGCCAACCCTCTAACATAACTCCTAACATTAGGTGTGCCTAATGAAGCAGATACAGAATTAGCCAGGAGGCAGCATTTGCTCCCCTTGCTACCCTGAAGCACTGGTGATGAGTTTAACAGCTGAATTTTTAAGATCAGACTTAATAATGTGCTTCATTCCAAATAGAGTATGTGCTTCACACACTGGGCTGCATCTACTTTCAAGAGAGAGAGAAGGCTGCTTTTCCTTAGCAGGGGAGGTTTTATATTTACAATGTGCTTGTGATGACCAGTTCTGAATGAACAATCAGTGAGTGAGTATCAGGATACCAACAAACAACATGTACAGCTTCCTTTTAGGCTTAAAGTTTACCTAAATATGAGCAGATGCCCATATCAAGCTCAAGAAAAAAAGGTGGAATTAACTCCGCTATCGTGCAACAGCAGGAGTTTGGCCATGGTCTAATCTTTATTGAGGGCAGTTTTTAGGCTTACCTAAAATAATCCGGTTTAAGCCACTTCCATTTTAAGTTGTTGAAAATATTTTATAAACAGTGTCTGACAAAAACTTGGTTTTAGTCTCCTGGAACTATTTTAAGCATTTAGCTGGTAATGGAAAACACATGTGAGAAACAGAATATCAAATCATTCTAACAGTAGTATTTCTATGCTTTATTTTAATCTTATTCATAGAAGTGAAGTGGAAATGATATTCACCTTATATGACAAAAAAAGCAGTCCTTTAATCCCTGCTGCAACTCATGTAACATCTTCAGTGCTCTTCAAAATTACTTGACATTTTACTAAAAATCAAGTTATGCTCTTCCTCCTATCATAGATAATTTCCCTTCTATCATAGATAAATTGAGCCACAAATTTTGTTACCTATCAGCATTTTAGTTTTAATACACATACAGCTTAACCTTGTATTTGTCTTAACATACAAGGAAGCACTGTATGAAATTTCAACTCTTGTTTATGAGCAGATAATGCAATTTATGTTTTCCATTTTCTGGCACTTCTGGCAGTGAAGAACACAACTAGATTGCCACACTCGGTATCAGTAGATCCTTTATTTCATCCCATCCTCAAACCCATTTATAGCTTTGATTTCCACATAATCTCACTGCAATGATTCACAGGTCTGTTTTTTTCAATGCATGGTTTCTATTTTTCAATAAGGCACCTGATGTTTCCCTGGAACACCTCACTCATCAGGTTTTGACAGAACACCTTCCATAGTCACTTTTTCCTCTGCCATTTATGAATGTATACACATTTCTTTTAGTATATTCTGCAGTTACTTCTTTTTCAGGTGGAAGAGTTAAGCCAAAACAAACCAAAGGAGGCGGTTTGTCACATAACACCTATGTAAGCTGCCACAACATGCTCCGGATGCAAAAAGTTTACACAGCTCCAGGAAAGGAGACTAGAGTTTAGGAAACTAACTATTAAAGGTTACTAAACACATACACATCTGGCTAAGTCACTGAAATGCAGATGATTAGAGGCTAGGGGACTGCCCAGATGAAATAAGCTTCCCAGGAATCAGGGAAAGAATAGGGATCACCCTGTAAGCTCACCCAATTCTCATACTGTTCCCTATTAAAAGCTGGATACCAAGCTAGGTAGATCCAAGTGTATTTATTCTTCTATTGTGCAGAAAACATACTTTCCTTCTTATTCAGCCTATTATGTTTTAGTATTTATGTAGTTTAGTATTTACTTATTTTTACAGCTGGAGAGGAGGGGTAAAGAAGAACAGATATGGACAACAGCACAAAGTACTCAAGATACAAGCTGGCCACAATAACATAACCAGCTTTCTAATAGGAGAAGACCAAATTCTTCTGACATTCTTAATTTAATCTTTACCCGAACACAATTATCTCCAGCCTGGACCAAAGAGAAGCAAAAATTCAATGAGTTCCCCCCTCTGTAACAGAATCTACTGCACATAATATTATCTAAATAATTGAAAACATACTTGTTTTATCAACTGAAACATCCAGATAAATTGAAAAGTACTGCAGAAGTATGTCTGAGGCCTCAACATGAAAATTTCTGTAGTCTGAGCATAAAAATGCCAGTTGAAGTGCTGCAGAGTCCTCATTCCAGTGGTGGAAACTCTAGTTTTACGCATTTATTAAGAAGGGACTCAATGCAAATTGCAGTGCCTGAAAAGACACCATTTAAATCCCTCTATATGAAGAGTCTAAATAAGCACTCATCAAAACCACCACTGCAAAATCCCTGAACACATGCAACTGTAAGGGACATCCAGGAAAATGCCCATAGGGACACTACGCTTAATGACTACTACCATCTAAGGTGCTTGAGGGCACGTATCTTTGTCAGCCTAATTAAAACCAGAAACCATTTACTGTTCCGCTGTTTTTCCTGTGAGGCAGGAAACTACCAGAGACTGATGGCAGGAGAAGTGCCCCAGAGGGCATTGAATTCCCTACTACAATTACCTAAAAAAAGAGGTAGTAACACCTTCAGAGACTGCTGTCTGCACCACACAATTGTGTTTAATGGAGCAGTCGCCTTCTCTTTTCCAAAAACAGCTACGAGAATTTCAAGATAGGCCCTAAAATGGGTAACAATGAAATATAGGTATTAATTCATCTTGGATGGCCCATATGGAGGGGGTGGTTACTTCGGCTCTGTCTACAGAAGCTTATTTGTAAAGTTATAATGCAACCAAATGTGGAAGTCATCTTATAAAAAACAGAGAAAGATCTGGAAATATTACAGACCTAATCCTCTTTAATCCAGGGCATTTTGTTCTTTAGAGTTTAATGTAATACCAGACATCGGCCCTTATGTGAAATAGGCTTTATTTGCTTACCAATTTATTGCACTCCAGGTGAAAGAGAGAAGCAAGCTGCCAAACCAAGTAAAAAAGCCCATAATGGGCTCTGTGACTGAAACCAACTCTGACACAGAAACAGAAGCAAGATTGGCCCTTCTCAGCAACAGCGGTAAGAAGGTCCAGAAGGGCCTTCAGTCAGTGCCTCTCTCACCTACCCCAGCTAAAAATCCATCCCTTTGGTGGCTTCTTATTCTGCAAGATTAAGGTTAAAGGACAGCTTGACAACTGAATCAGTTTTCTTGTGATTTTCTACATAAAACAAAACTAATGACTTCTTGGCCAAAGAAAACAGTTCTTAAAAAACCCTAAAACTTCAGTGCACTCAGGGAATTAACTCAAACTTAAGGTGTTCAAGACACATCCGGACAGCTTTGCACAACTGCATTTTTGTGACTCATTCACTTGGCTTGCCCTAATTTCTTCAAAAGTTATTTTTCACTTTTTACCTCAAAAGAGTATTTTTAAACCGTGCTTCTGCAAAACGACTGGCAGAATCGGCTGAACAGAGCCCGTTTATCAGATCTGTAGGAACAGAGACAGCATCGTTTGCAGACTGAAGTCAGAGAAAAAGAATGAGTAAAAGATGGTTTATAGCAATCTGCTCAGAAAAGGATAACACAGCACTCTTCTTCCCTGCCTCCTGAAAAAACACAGTATTTTGCAATACTCACTGCACAGAAACTAGAGACGCAGCATTATCACACCTGCTCACAAGCAGGAGACATTCCTCCATCACCACCTAAGTCAACAGAGAAGTCTGGTTTGCTCAAGGAGATACCGTTTACTGTGAGGCCGTGGATTTCAGACAAGCACACAGCACTACCCAACTCCACAGAGCATCTGAACATTGGCACTGGGTAATGGATTTACCATCTGCCTTTTGGGCTCAAAATCTTAATCCTAAGAGCTTGAAAACCAATGATCTTTTTACACTTAGTGTGTGTTCTCACATTGATTACATTAATGTGGTTTTCTTTTTTTTCTTAGTACTGAGCAACTTTCCAAGTTGAGAGAACTTTTGATTACCCTTTTTATCTGCTCTAAGAGCAGGTCACTTCCTATCAAACCTACTCTCATGTATTACTTAAAATACTAACCATGTAAAGTCAGCCAAAAGCTCTACTTAAAAAAGCCAAATCTCTTTTAAACATTAACACTGCAAAGGCAATTGTGCACTGGGGAGAGAATGTGCCTAGCAGACATTAAAATTAATGAGGTTTGGATCTGCAGCTTATCCTGTTTATAAAAGGGCGACCAACAGGGGAAAAACAGCAAATAACAACATTGTTATTAGCAGTCAATGATGGAAAACCAAACAAGTGTACAAAATGTTAATTCAACTCCCTCTCGCCTAATGATTACTAGCATGCTTTTTCTACTTTCATATAGTAGTCATCCTCTACCTGCAAAGGACTTTTAGCTTCATGACATTACCAAGAATTCTTAAAATCAGAATTCTATCTATGGGTCAGTTAGGATCTGTGAAAATGAACATGTATAAATACCACTTAATGGTAAAGCTAATACAGAGTTCTGAATATTTACATTTGCAAGGAAGTTGTCCTTTACAAAGTATACAAAGGACAACTGACATCCTTGCCAGACACAGTGTTTTGTTATTGTCTGCCTAGGAAAGCAAACCTTTGCCTTATTTAACGTAACATGCTTACTGTAACTGTTTATTAATATGTCTTATAAATTAAACAGGTATTACTTAAAGTGAATTTCTGTTAAACCAAACCAACACAAATTCAGAATAATGGGGAATAAGTGATCTAGTGTACTATGGCAAAAGTGCCATTTAGGTTTTATGCTTATTCATGTTTCATACACAAAATGTTTCTTGATACTTGTATCATAAAGAATTTCGCATGAACACAGGAATCTGGAGAACAGAAAGCAGAGGATGGTTACAGCGAACTACTCTGATGGGAAATTACTTGGAGCTCTGAGAACTGCTGACCAGCATGCTCAAGGGGGCTGCCGAGAAACCCATCGGCCACAACAGCGCCATGGTTGTTCTTGCTTTGAAAGGAGCAATATATACAAAATGATGGGCTACTTCCACAATACTCTATTCCCCAAAGGAAAATCTCCAGCGAAAACAGCAAAACATGTCAGGGAAGGCCCCTCTGAGCAGACAGACACCTACCCCACGCCACCATGCCCAAAAAGGCACACTTTCGGAAACAGTCCATCTCTAGCCAACTTCTACTGCAACTCCCTCTCAGAAGGGCTTTCCCCTACAAGCTGCTCTTGTGTGCATCATTTCATATACACCCCCAAACAAGTAGCTGCTCACATCCAGTGCCTCAATGCCACACTGGAGCCTGGACATCCAGAGCAGCAGTACATGGGTAAGGAACACCAGGATAGAACTTCTACTGCTCCACAGCCAGAGAAGCTGCTGAAGGCATCAAAGTCTAAACTGCCATTTTTCTTTCGTTCTGTCTCCATTCTGTTTTAAAGACAAACTTACTTTCATTAATATCTTAATATTACAGCTTATATAAGGATTACGTACTAAAGGGCACTTGAAAAAACGGGCCAGAGGAAGCCTGGAAGTTCTGCTGCGTAAGTGATGTGGGAAGCTGCTGTTTGCATACAGATGCTAGCATTGTTCATGCTGCAAGTTTCATCAGTTTCACCTCAGAAATGTTGCCCAGGATGATGATAAAAGCTCGAACTCCAGTATTTCAAGCACATCTTGGATTTTGAAAACATGTGCCTCACAGATGATTTAGCTTCTGCTTTATTGTTGGCCAATGAAATTAATAAAATGCCCTGAACTTCTGACAATCAGTTATACCTGGAAGATAATAAAATACTTTTAGAGAATACAAGACCTGGTATATGAAGAATATTCTGTCAAAATCTCAGCATCTTCCCTTTTGCAACCCTCTTACTGGACTTCTCTTCTCTGCCTCCTCTCTTCCTCTTGTGTGCTAATGCCTTCTTCACGGTTGCCCTTTCAAATACATCTTCCTAGATCTTGTTGGCATTTCTTACTCTACCTCTTGCTTTTCCTCCTCCCTTGACATGTATTTCTTTCTGTTGTCAGTGGGTCATCTGCCTCTCCTGATATTGTTCATTCTTTGAACACCACAGCCCATTTTCCAATGGCCTGTCCCCACAACTTTAACATTTAAATCTCATTCTGAACAAAAAGCATATTACAAGTAAAACTTGTGTGTTAGCATTAGTTACCCTCTCAAAACAGAAAAATACCACTAAGGCTGGTTTCTTAACATGAGACCAATGCAATTATGTTCCCTGGGGTCTCCATGCTCCAGGTGAAGCTCTCCTCCTTTCCCAGATGTGTCATGAACAAATTACTTGGAAGCACAAAAGGATCGGCTGTAACCAAACCCTAAGGTACACTTAATGGACTGCAGATTTTGCAGGATGTTTAAAGTTTCCCCTCTGATCTCTCTGAACTTTGGCCTTCATTTGTTTATACAGGCAGAGGCCAATAGGTCATACCACTAAAATCAGCAAGTTGTTTACACATATGGCAAGCATGCATGGAACCCTAATGTAGCCATGGCTACAACCATGCACAGCACATTAACGCAATTGCTTCTAGTTAAAATAACAAAGGCACAGTGAGGCCACATACATGATGAGGAGACCTTCCAGTGCAAGGAAACTCAGTACCTAAGAAACTAACTGGCATTTCTTCAGAAGCCAACGCACACATTCGAGTCCAGCCTAAACCAGGTCATTCACAGGAACTGAGCTAGCTTCCTAAGAGGTGGCAGCCTTTGACGCCACTGATGCCAAAACTCCACAAGTTTTTAAGCACAAGTGCTGATGCAGCACTGTGGCAGTTAATACTGCTAGGAATACAAAAGTGTACACAGGAAACCTGGAAGAGAAGCTGTCTCTGAAGATACACAACTCCAAGCACACTCCTGGGCTGCCTGTTTGGGCAACAGACCCTGATCCCGTGCCCATGGCTGGATGATGCATTTCATCAGAGGCAATTTACTGAGGAGAAGTTCTTTGTGCAGGGAAAAGATTACTTTCATAATACTTATGCCAGCTTTAAAATTAACATTTGCTATTTTAAAAAAAATTAAGTGTTTAAAAAAACCTAATTCCTAAGCCTTGAAAACTTATGTTAAACGTTATAGAGAATTAACTTCCAAAAAAGCCTCTCCAAACAGCTTACTTCAATTAATATGAATTATTTGGAAACAAGGCTTTGCAGAATGGGGTACTAATATAACCCTGCACTTTGTTTTGGTTTCATGGACAGAGGAATGGATTTTTAAGTGCAATTACAGGCTCTATAGGCTTAAGATAACGCCAAACAATAAAAGGGAAAGACTACAAGAAATTAAGAAAAGCACGAGGATATAAAAGAAACTAATCACTTTCTTGGTTAAATATATTGAGGCTGTTAAGCTCGCTGAAACTACAGAGAAGAGGAAGCAATTTCTTAACTTCAAGGTGCTGTATGAAGCCTTGGTGGCCTACTCAAGTGGCATACTGAACAGGCAGACAAATATGTGGCATACTCAAGAAGAGTATAATTAAACTTTTATAGTGACTTTCTGTTGAAAAGCAGAAGCATGCTGTCCTTACATCTCATATCCACACAATACACACAGACACGAATTCCCATTTGCACACAGATGCAGCATGCTACAGAAATCACTGTCTGCTGGGAGAATATGCAACTCTGCACCTCAAACAAAAATGAACCTTTTTTCATGTTACCTATTTCCCTGCTCAAAATGCATTTTGGTTTCATACCAAAGATACGCCAGGTCTGGAAGTTCATCACTCTCAGAAACAAATGTTCACATAAGGCAGGGAGAGACTCTTCTATTGTTATTCGTTTGACAAGTTGGACAGATCGGCAAAATCTGTGTTTTCTTAGGCACGCCCATGGAAAATACAGGTATAGCTTTAACTAACTGATCTGATGCAAATAACACGGGGCACCTGCCTGCTCTAAATAAGCATTTTATCCAATGCTCCTCGTGAATAATCTTCCCACTGCAACAGCCCCTCTTAGCACCAACGCTGAAGATGCGCAACTCCAAATCAGTCATGCAGAATCATGTCCATGGCACACACAGGTGGCTATATGAAATGCTCAGTTTGTTTCAAATTACCAACAGAAATCCTCTTCGGAGTATCATTTTATCTGCTGCATTTCACCATCAACTAATACTCCAAAATGTTTGAATAACTGAAAGAATGCTCATCATTCCTGTGTATCAAGTTCAATTGTGCCAGTAGCTTCTAAGGTAACATCTCCCTTGCCTCAAGCCCAAGTTTTAGCACTGAAGACTGAAATTCCTCATCTTGCACTAGTTCTAGTGTTAGAGGTTTTTCAGCACAAGTCAGGTTTGATAACAGGCCTGAAGACAGATCTGATCATCAGTCCCAGCCCAAAACAGTTTAAAGTGAAAGACTTAAGTTCTCTGTATATGGATGAATGAAACGAGATGAGGGGGAGCTTTGATCCAGTCCTGTCCTCACTGGCAGCACTTTCCATTCGTTACCTTCAAAGGGAAACAAAACTGAACCCAAGGACACAAGGGCTGTCACGCTCTGTCAGGTTTCCCCACTGGCTACCCTGGGGAAACTATGAAAATACAATAGCTCACAGACACAGAGGACTGGGGAGAAAAGCTTCAAGGGGAAAATGACTGGCAGAAAAGGAGCACAAAAGGATGACTTGCAGCAGAACTTACCCCCTTTTAGCAGAGTGAAACACTATGTGGGAGAAACTGGGACACGGCACAGTTGAAGGCTGCTGAGCTCAGGATTACAGCTGCAAAAAAGTAAATCCCATTCTGCCACTTGCCAGGTTCTGAGTGTTTGACTTCACAGCCTCAGCATCATTTTAACACAGTGTTACTTCTGGGTCAGCTTTCCCTTCATTTACACAGGGAGGTAAACTGCACCAGCACTACTTTCAGAGGAACCATCTGCAGCATCTCTGGACATGCTTGTTTTCAGGCACACTGCCTGTCAATTTCCATAAAAACATGGACTTTGCCATAATATGAAGACTGATATATAAATTCTCCAGGAAGAACAGAGTCTTCTCATATTTATCTTTTGAAAGCGGAGTTTGCTCTGAGCCCAAACTAGGAATTAGGTTGCTATCTGCTTCTCCTAATAGAGAGGATACACTGTTTTTAAAAGAATCAAAAGAAGCCATCTGCATAATATCCTTTGATTAGAGAAGGGAATTAACATCCATGGCTAGACACACAAATAAAGTAGTATCTTAAGGAAGAACATAACTTACAAGGAAACTTTAATGAAACCATAGTCAAGATGGACATAGCTCATGCATTTTTGTCACTAAAATAAATGTATCACTAGATAGCATATTGCAGAAGCATCCTTATTTGCACTGAAACTTGGATTTACACTGTACAATGTCCAACAGCAAAGATAACACAAATGAAAAGCCAAACACCATCGACAAGTTCCCAATTCTAATACAAACCTGTGAGGCTTAGTTCACATTGCTGAGCAACTCCAGCATCACAGCTAGAGAAAATTCATGAAAGGAGAGTGAAAAATTTGACATTCAAAGACTAACTTTAGATAACACCACCCATTCCACTTACTAGAACAAAGGTGTAGTCGTTGCTTTTCAAGGCTCTCATGTCTTACAAACAGGATACATGGGAAATCGGTGGAAACATGATCAGCACACATCAACATAATTTTTTTCCTTAAAACTGTCAGATTTGGCAGTTGCCACAACTTCATTACGAATCAGAGTGGGAAGAAAAAGCATAGGTGTAACAGGATGCAAATACACCATAACACAGCTTATGTGTTAGCCTGAGGAACTTAAAATAAGAGTATGCCAGCACTTCCTTATGTTTTAGGCCAACAACAACTGGATTCCCTGTAAAATAAACAAACTAGACTGGATTGTAAAGCCTGTTATCTGTAAAGCTGATGACTGCCTTAGATTGCTTGAGGAGTCTCTATTGCTGGAAATCTTAAAGAGATCAAAGTTGTATAAAACAAGACAAGGCTAATCTTACAAGTGTTGGAACTTCAGAAGGTCTTTCTAGCTACATACTTTCATAAGCAGCTATTTGCTACCAGCATGAGGTAATCATATGATTCTCTGCATGATTGCAATTAATTTACACAAATGAAAAAATATAAATAGTCACCCAAATATTCACCCAAAAAGACATTACAAAGACCATTTGCCATTACAGCTAACCTCACACCCTCAAATCCACAATGTTCTTCCTCTGCAAGAGCAACATCGTACCTAAAGTTTTATGTAACAGACTTCCCTACTGAAGTTAGGCATGAGGAGGGTAAGAATTTGTTATTACTCAGTGTGGTAACACCAAAGAAGAGAAACCGAGCTGGGGAAGGAAGGAAAGAAGTAAAAGAGTTGTAGAAAAGGAGTACCCTGGAGAGAGATGCAATGCAGGGGCAAGGAAGTGGCTGGGGCAAAAAATCATTTAACCAAGTGGCATATTCTGCTGGCAATGTAGTGATTTCAACCTGCTGAGAAAAGGCTGAGAATTAAAGTGTCAACAAATTAAGATTCCAGGATAAGAAATATACTTAACCCAGGGAAGGGGGGTGCATGTGGAGGAAAGCAAAAAACTCAACCAGGAGCTGATTCCTAAAGTGGGAGCTGAAAATGCTGCTTCCTGTTAAATTATGTCAAAAGCTAAAGATTGCTTCTTCACAGCCTTAGTTGCTTAATTACTACCGCTTCACCCTCTGATTGCATGTCTATAGGGAAAATTCTTCCCAAGGTTTAGCAATACTGGATTTTCAGAATACATTATTTCCATTGCAACCTCCAGAGTAATGCATCACACAAATAGCATATAACAGGTTTAGATAAACAAAAAACACACACATCTAAAAGTTTTCACTGATAAACATTTGCGGGAAAACTCAGAGTCTAATGAGAGATTATGTATTTCTTCTGGCAGTCAACAATTCTGCAGTTTTGACTTAGATCTCTTAATGGTGAAAAGGCCTCCCAAGGGGAAAAGTCCACATTTGCAATTGGCATTTGTGGTATGTTAGATACAGACCAATGCAAATTATAATAAACTGAGAACTGTAGGAAAGAGGAAAGAAGTTGTGCTTAGCTCCACATCTCCAATCTATATCTATAGCATAGATATATCCTTAATTCACAATGTTAGATATGTGCAACCTAAGGTCTGAAAGTGATTCAAAGGTTAAGTTGCAGTGTTCTACAAGGCTAAGAGCAAAAGGTTTGAGCAAAGCTCATATCCCCAAACTCCTGTAGCTGTATCAGCAAACAGAGGGGATGTGCCCTGAGCTCCCCTTCCTCCTTCCCTACACTGCAACACAGAACAAGCCCAAGGCTTCTTCCTGCTGGGCTGCAGATGCAGGGGCAGCCGCAGCAACATTATCAAATGTTATGTCTATGGATCACCTATTGATATTATATACAGAACACAGACCATCTGCTTTGCTCTTTCACACTGATTCAGAACAGGGCAGAGCTGGACCTTTAATGTATGCTTATCAAAACCATTCTGACTTCCAGAAGACAAATTATTGACTATTCTGTCAGGTACTTTTAAGGATCAATATGAATCACTGCCTTCAACTCACCTACTCAATGACCAAGTTTCTACTACAGCACTGTCACATCGTGCTCTCACCACTTCATTTAAGCACACAAATACTGATGTACCAGTCATGATCTGCAACTCTGCAATGAAAGTTTATACAAAAGTACTTTGCTATTTCTGTGTTCCAGTCTATAAATAGTCCTCAGGACTCCTCATCAGACAACAACTATATATAGCCCAGCTTTTTTAAACATGCACATACCCTGAGCAAAAGAGTATCTGAAAAATAACGTGTACTACAATTATATTTGGGGTTTTTAATTATTGCAGTAGGCAATGGGTAGATGTCTGATGTAAAATTCTGTACAACAAGTACTGGACAAGTATCAGTGCGGTAAATACTGATAGCATCTGATAAAAGAAGTTTGTCCTGGGGAAAAAAAATCACTGTGCTTCTGATGAGCACTCTCCATCCTGCCCCTCTGCCTTCCCCCACAAGCCACGACAAATATTTGCAACTCTGAGTCTCTCAAACGTGAGAGAGAATCCATCTTGTGAAAGTCACAGCACAGCAGCATGTGACGCTCGAAGCAGCTTCTGAAGCAGAATGCTCTGGGTACCAGATGCAGCTGGAAGAACTGTGATTGATTTTAATTACAGCATTATTCTAGGCACAATATCCAGAGCCTGGAGGGCACAAAGGTTCTTGATCTTTGACCTGCAGCCTTATCCTTCTATGATTCTGCCATCTATGCAGTAATTAACATACTTCAAAGTCTGCATCATCTCTATACCACTACAACATATGTTTAAGTTCACTGCAGCTGCACAAGCCCATCTTTTGATCCTTTCACTCTTCCATTCCTGCAAGCCTTTTGCTCTTTGCCAGGCAACTGAAATACACAGGCCATTAAAGTATTCAGAGGTCTTCCATTTAAACAGCAAGTATTGAAAACACTAGAAATCCCTGTGGTCGAGGTCTCCATTTGCCCGGTAAGACACCATAATAAACAACCACTGCAAGCTGTGGTATGCACTCTGAGCTGCAATAATCAATCACTAAAAAGCAAGTTACAATTCACTGTTTGACAGCAGAGTTACAAGGAAAGTTAGAGTTCCTACCGCCAGATCTACTAAAACCTGCAATCAGCAGCATGAGATATTCCCAGGGAAGGGGATAGGAGGAGAAGAAAAAAGGAGAATTTGTGAGGTGAAAAAGCAAGCAAACACCACCACACCCCACACATTTGTATGCTCCCACATATTTAACTCTGTGAATGCAACATGAGCATCGCAGTCTACAAGATCTACTCTGATTTTCACAGGAACAAGCAATTATAAAACCCTGCAATATTAAGAGTAATGAGAGTGCCACAACCAAACTTGCACTGCTACACAAAGCTGGCTGGATTGAAACCCTTTCAACAGAGAAGAGAAGGTGTTTGCTTTACAGCACCAGCTAAACAAGCTTCTTTGGTTTCCTGAACACTGTTTTTGTTGCAGAAAACGCACCAGTGAACACAAGATAACAAATGATGTGATTCCAGGATGTCAAACTGCCCCACGGCGAAGTGGCTTTTAACTTCCTCTTCGCATGATCAGATTAACACCGAGGCCTACATAGAAGTTTAGTTTGTAAGTTTACTTTTAGCCATGGGTTCACACTCGAGAAAAAATTAATACTTTAACTTTCTCAGGGATAATTTCGGAAGCCATCCTGCCTCTTCCAGCAAAATTATCCCACGAGAAACCGGATGGGAATTTCTCTCTCTGCCATCTCACAGACCACAGCTATCCTCCTGTACTTAGCCCCTTTTATTTTATATCATTCACATCCTCATCCTGTGTTTTCATCTTTCCAGAGCAGTCCTGTGAAGGCTACAAAAGGAATGCAGAACAATTCCGTGTATGGACGTGGTGGACCAAGCTGTACTTTGGTTAGTCTGGCAGATATTCCCAGCATTGTGAAACCTGGTTTTGCACAGAAATACTCAGTTTGCAAAAATACCTCTCCCCCACTCTCCAAAATGAAACCAAATAAAATGCTGTCAGCAAATAGCAAGGTACTTAAAGAGTCCTCCCATACTCCCCCCTATGAAAACACTCGGGAAGCTGCCATTTAGCATCTGGCTGTAATAATCTGCAGGGCTTCTGTGGATAAAGATTCTTTCCCCCAGTGCTTATTACAGATGCTTATGAAAAAAAAAACCATCTTCGACGGGGTCAACTTATTTAATTATGTTTCTCCTTTGCATGTCAGATTTAGGGTAAGGAGCAGATCATTTCTGACAGAAAAAACAGACCACCCAATCCCAACTGAAAAGAATAGTAAATTCCTTTAGAAATCACCAGTTGAAAGGCAGCGGATGTACACATGCCATTATTCTCTTTTTACAAAACCAAGTTCCATTCATAAAGCCCCAAAAACCACAAAAATTTTGTTCAATCATCTATTTTTGTTAAATCAATGTATTTATTTTCATGATTCTTCCTATGGTTCAGCTAATGAAAACAAAAACAAAGTTCCACTTACTACCTCTTTCAGCCTTCCATTCTCTATTCACAGCAGCCAATAAGGCAACTGTAGATGACGGGGCACGACCGCGTGTCCACTGTGCTCTGTATGGACCAGGCAGGGCACACATCTTCCTGAGCAGTAAGAAGAACTGGACAAAACACAGCTCTGCAACTCATCTGGTGGGTTACTACTTCAAGGTCACAACAGCGACACCCTGCTCCTTACTACCTGACCATTTAATTCCATGTTGCCCCTTTAGACCAAAACCAGCTAATGCTTACCCAAAACTCCATACTCCTGGAGAATAAAGTACCTTGAGAGAGCACCTTCTGAAGTTAACTTAAGAAATTGAGCCTCAGCCCCTCACTGTATCAGAAAAACTGCTGAAAGTTGTATTTGACCTGAGCTCTCAGATTCCTGGGGATCCACAGCTGCTTCTGAGGGTCCTGGAAAGGCAACTATGGGAAGAAAGCCTACTGGCCTGAACTCAAGTATGTTTATGTGAGAGTTCCCACTACTACAGGAAATTTTTACAGGATCCACAAATCCTATTTGAAAGCCACAGATTTAAAACATATTCCATTAAACAAGAATTTTACTGTTAAACACAGCCAGGAAGTTTCCCCAAGATCTTTTTTCTCAGCTTGTTCACTTTCTGTAGACACAGATTTCTTGCCACTCTGCTTGCCAGAATGGAAGGCATTTTGATACAATCCAATCATTACAAGACATAACTGACAGTTACTTGTTGTGGCAGTAACTATGGATGCAATGAACTCACAGCCAACTCCTTCCCCGTCCCTGAACACTCTGTTCACAACAAAAGGATAAAGAAAATCCTACATGAGAAAAGTTGTTAGACAGTGTAATGAAGAAACATGGTAACACTTACGGTCAAGTCCATTGATGTATCGCATTGTAATTTCACAGTGCCCCCAAACTGCACTGACTATGGGATAAAGTTTTTTCCCTTTTAGTCCCCTGAAGGCCACTCCAAGATACTGTCCATCTACCATGAAGCTAAGCGTCCCTTCATCCATATCCAAAACCACCAGTAAGGAGTCTGGGAGTACAAAAGACTCATCCGGTTCCAAAAAGACAGGATACGTGACCCCAGGCTGGTTTTTACAATTATGGTAGAGTTTGTTGCGTCCCAGATCCCAGCCCCACGATTCACTATTGCTACCAACCAACGATGTGTATCCCACCGAGTGCAGTGGAGCTTCAGCTGTGGAGACCCCTACCACGGCATGAGTTCCCCGCTGCCTCGTGGGCCAGTGGATCTGCCAGACGTGGAGGCCTCTCGTGTAGCCGACCTTGCCCCGGATGCAGTCTGTGCTTTGGGCAACGGGGTGTCTGTGAAAGGTCAGTTTATCATCTTCCTTTACAAATATATTTAAGGAGCGATCTTCATTGTTCCAAGCGTGTTTATACTGGACCTCCAGCTTGGCAGGGGGCATATCCAACAGCATGTCCAGGCGTGCTGGCTTGCAGAAATCCGGGCCTCTCAGCTCTCGCTTAACAGGTCTGTAAGGGGGCTCCCTCACGTCCACAGACTTTATGCTCCCTGAGATTTTCTGGCCCATTGCTTGGCTGCAGATTTACAAAGAAGAAAGGAAAGTTGACTTTGGCCCAGTGTTACCTCATGAAAGCACTTTAACGCCGCGTCAGTGACCCGACAAGCTGACTGGATTTACTTCTCCTGCTCGCAGCTCTTCAGCAGCAATGTTTTCAGAGAAGAAAATGCTCCTGAAAGAAAGCAGAAAGTTTCCAGTTAGTTTAAGAAAGCCAACAGAAAACTCTATTTTTAAAGAACTTTGTTTCATCCCTAGCAGTTATTTTAAACTCCAAAGCTGACAATTCACCACTTTTTGTTCCGTATCCTACAGCACTAACCAGCCTGCCAGCAGGACACTGAGCCCACCAGCGTTCAGAGAGCAGACAGTCATTTCCTCCTATTCATAATAGGATGCAGACATTCCCCAGCTTCTGCCCTTCCACCTATTTTGTCTGGCCAAGTTCACAGCAGTCCTGAAGAAGGCATATGCTATTCCCCAGCAACAGTGATAAACTTGCAGCTTCACTTTCACTTCTGCTTTTGTTTCATAGCCTTAGAAATAGGCGCTATGTGAGAATCTCCTTTTATTTCAAGCCGTTCTCTGCCCTGAGCCCTGGCAACAAAGGGCTTCAGCTTCTGTGACATTATTCAAACAAAGGCAGCCAACAGCAAATGGCTGCAAAATTTAAGTGTTTTTTTTTTAACATAGCCTCTACTTGAATAAAAAAAATCCATTAAGCTTCAGGTATTTTATAAAGGAGCTAACAAAAAGATAAAAATAATTTAAAAATTAATTTAATAAAAAAAAAAGAGGGAATGAGGGAAGAGGAGCCATGGAAGGATAAAGGAAGAATGACGGATGGCAGTTCCAGCTTTTTGGTAGACTTTTCTAATGGGCAGCTACTACAACTGGGTAAGTTTCTCATGCAACTGGACAGCAGGCTAATCCTCATTTCAGTATACAACTGATGAGAAGGACGGTAAGACACATTCAAAGGGAATACATGATTTTGAAATGGATTATTTCTGTGCTTCCAAAGACAAACATGGTAATTTAGCTGGAAATGGTCAAAAGCACTCAGGAAAGATTCTTTGTAGCCTGGATAAATTAGGTTCATTCACATTTTAGAGCTTTGGTAGAGTGCAAAGGGAAGACAAGAACCTCTTAAAGTATTAAAGGAGTAAAAATGAAGTCAAAGTCCTATAAGCTCAAGTAGACGATTGACATGGAATCACTGAGAGTATCTGCGCCAGCAGACATACCTCTTCCTTCTAGCAAAACAAGTGCCAAATCTGGGGATACTCGAATACATCAGAGTAAAACCACTCTGTTTATTTACTGACAGAGTGATGAAGTGTTTGAAGCAGCAGCAAAAATCACCACACTCTCAAAAGTCTGAGGAATGCAGGTGACAACTGCCTTTTATAAAGCAGCAAACAGAGCACAGGCACACAGCTGTCTTGCAACAAAAAGACTTTTAAAGTTCAGTTCATGTTCTCCCTTTTAATGAACTCTTACCCCAGACACACTCTCCCACTGCAAAGATCATTTCTGAAAGGTGATGAGTAAGAAACACGCACTCACAATGGAAAGAAATAAAAAGGGAAGCCTAGAAAAAGAACACCTGTAAAATTTACCATCAAAAACATGTTTTAGAAGCAAATTAGGTCCTTGTATTATTAACAATGGCCAATACCATGTGAGGAGTTTTCTGGCTGTATTAAATACAGAATGAAACAACACCTGTGTTATGTGAAAGTTTTCTTTCCAAAAGATGAAAGGCAAAGACTTGACTATCAAATCCATGTGATGATTAAGATACTGTGTAAACGCATTGTTTTCTGGTGGCTTGGTCCCACATGGGTACACGCACACACTTCAGCATCAAACAACCTCCTCTGCACCTGGGTTTAACCTTCAAAACTCAGAATTAAACATAAGCCCCCCCAGCCCCTTTTTATCACTCTGGCATGAGGATTCAGAACAATTCACAGGAGCTCCCCATGTGCAGTCAGCTCGAAAAGTCTCCATTCCTTCTTTCCCAACCACGTAAAAGGAATCCAAAAGTTTAAACAGTAATTACATTTAAGCTGATGCCATTTCCACTACTGCAGAAGCATTCACAAGTTGTTTCAAAGACGCAATGACAATTCTAGCCCACCAAAGCCAGTTCAATACTTTATTCTAATCGTGGGGGAAACGAAATAGCGATGCTAATATGAACACAGGGAAACAACAGGGAGTAAATGTCCTCAGGTAAACAAGCTTTCCTGGGATGACACATGCTCAGGGATTGGGTAGCTCCTTTCAAAAAGGTGCTTGATTATTTGAGCTTGAAAGAAGGATATGAAAAGGGGAAATTTCAGATGTTTAGGGAACTTCAGTGATTTCTGTATCAGATCTAGCTCTACGTGCATTGGAAAATTTTCTCTTTAAAACACAAGACAATTGCCCCATTCCTCTCAGAGTGCTGAGGGGAGACAGTCAGGGAAGTCCTCAGTGCATCTTCCTGCATCACTTCCTGATCACATGAGAAAATAAACATGGCACAAATATTTACTTGTCAAATCACCAGGAGATTATAAACACTAGAGTGACTCCCTTGGCAAGCCACAGACATTCTTCAGAATGTACCCCAAAACTGTGGCAGAAACATGTTACTAGTCGACGGATCAGTAATTGAGAGGATAAAAACGCATCATTGTAACTACCATGATACATGCACAACTGCACCTTTACTCTGGGATGTGCTCAGTGGCTACTTCGGTTTGAAATTCTATATCACAGTATTAGATCATTTTTTAAACTCAGACATTACCACAAAGTTTAATTATATCATTAAACATTCTCACAAATAGCTCTGAATGGACATAGGACCTAACAACAGTGTCAAAGTTCAACACTTACTGATGCATTCCAGACATGGCAGTTCCTAAGCAACACATTGGCTCAAAAGGTACCTTTCGTCAAATACTTTCTCCCACCCATCATACTGCACTCTCTTGCATCCTAGTTCTGTGTAGCTGGTAGTTGTTAGATTCTACTTACAGCCATGCTGATCTCATTCAAGTATAAGTGGACTTAAACAAGTGAATGAAAAAAGGAAGTCAACATTTAACCATTTGTACCAGTACAGCAATAAAGGTGTAACCCTGTGCTGGCTGTGGTCTAACAGCTCTGATTGCTGGTGCTTAGTAGTGGCTGACCCAAAAACTTTCTGTGTGGAAGCAGTGATGGGTTGCAACACGTACCTCCTGCTCACAACCCATGCAACAGGAATGCGAGCTCCATGGGGAGCGACTCACTCAGAAAGTCCTCCTGGCAGCTTACAACAGTCCTATTAGTTGCTTGCAGGAGCAACCTGTCTCAATGCCAAGATCATCTATTCCCTTTTCTTGGATGCATGCTGTCCATTTACATCAAGCAGATGGCAGAGACCCACACTGAGGCAAGGAACAGCAGCAGAGGCATCAGCTTATCCTTCATCCTATCAGAAGCTGCAGCTGGAGGAGTACAGCTTACAAAGGCCCAGCCGGTGTCCACTGACAAACATCCCCTCCCTATTTCCACAGGTACCATCACACTTCTAACACAGAAGCCTTAGGAACATCACAGTTGCACCATTACTGTCAGATCTCCAAGCAGCTTCTCCCCAAGGAGCTGCACAATCACCACACACTAGAAGGTGCTGAGAAAGCCAAGCACAACACCCACAAAGCAAAGTGGAGTGAAAAGGTACCATAATCTAGCTTCTTGTCTTCAGGAGTGGATGGGTACATCCTATAGGATTAGTAAAAGCTGTGGGTCAGCCTGAAAGGAGAGAGGATTATTTCTTTCAGTTGATGTGCTATTCAATCCATTCACAGAAATATTTCCTTATAAAACCTTCTTACCATCTCCTGAATTAATAAGGACTTGCAAAAGCGCAGTGCTGTCATTGACCTGCTGTGACTTTCTGTACTCTTACACTACTTCGAGAAACTTACATTTCCTGGCTGTATCTTATTAGATACGTAGTCTGCAATTAAAAGAACCTCCATTTTCACTGTATAGTGAGTGTTGCTTCAAAGCTTTGCTCTCCCAGTAATTCCAAACCACTACAGGAGGTCAGAATAAGAAACCATTTCAATCAGGCTTAATATACGATCTCTCCATTATATCTGTTCGGCAGCTACAAGTAGCACACTAAATTTCTTCAGTTATCCCTATGAAAATAGATATTTTATGGAAAATAAAGGAGTATTTTCACAGGAAGAGAAGCAGCATCATGTCAGTAAACTCCTTCAGCAACTGGAAATCTCTGGCTAAAAAGACTAAGTTTTTTGTAGCCTAAATTACTTCTGTCTCAGTTTCACATTCGTGCTACATTTTGTTAGGATATGATGATTAAATCTACTGTACAAGAACAAGCCAACTCCCAACAGGAAAAGTGTGTCAGCGTTGCTCAGCAGTGTCCTTATGCAGGCTGCCAAAATATTTAGGGAAGTTATTCTCAATAAAAATACAAACTATACTTACCAGAGAAGGACTTGCTGGGACATCACTTTGCTGTAACTAAATAGGGTAAGGTTTGTTAACAATTCAGTATGTTGGCATCAATGTAACATCACTGCTGATAAAAGAAACGTGCTTTCTGCAGAGTCAGCTTTCAGCATTCACAGTAGTATTTCCCTCTGGATTATGAGCCAGATGTGCAGAAAGCTTGAGAAACATGCACAAGAAGTGACGCACATAAACACAATTCCAAACTGCAGTACGAATGAGCTATGGTTTTGCTTAGTTCTGATGTTCTGAACCATCAGAACTTACAAAAGGAGTCTGAAGCAGGTAGGCGAGTCTCAACAGTACTGTCCAGTGAAACTGTCTATCAGGAAAACAATGGAAGGTGCTGCCCCTACCTACCAGCATTTCAAACTTCTACACAACTGTTTCCACTCCTTTTGCTATTGATCCTCATCTAGTGTTTTCCTTCCTGCAGCCAGACCTCAGTGCCACCTCTCTGCCAACCTGGGCTTCATTATCAGCAAGCAAAGATTCCTGAACACTAACAGAGTTGGAACAGAACACTCTCAACCAAGACCATCGGCACCAAAGCTGTTTATTCCCAAGATGCCTGAAGAGAACCAATATCCAAAGTGCTTGTGTACTCTGAATCTAACGCTGGTCCTAACATCCCTACAGGAGGAATAATAAGAAGGAAACCAGCAGCTCTGCTGTGTGGACCAAGTTAATGAAGAAGGGTTTATGAGCTCAAGAACAAGGACTTTTACCTCCACACAGAAAACGTAAAGGCACAAGGCCCAATGCGCACCAACTATGTTCCCAGTGTGCAAATCGCAACGTAACCATGACAATACTGTTCTGAGGGTGACAACGAATTAAGCACATTTTTGGCACCCTAAAAAGACTGGCCAGCTTGGATTCAGCTACAGATCCTGGTATCCAACAGTGCTGATTTATTGCCCATTGTGAACAATGTTGGCTTTCTTTGTCAGACTGGGAATATACAGTAACAATGCAACCAGCCAAAAACGCTCAGATACTCTATAAACTGTACTACAGAGAACATATTATGCTGTGTGCACACTTAGCAAATGATATTTAACATGTGGGATGAACAATGGAAGAGTAAGCCATGACTTCTGCAATCCCTGAAAGGAATGCAAATCCTGAAAATCTCAAAGACATTCCTCCATAAAGAGTAACATTCTGGTAATGTTACAAAAGTGTAGTTGTTTCAAAATCCAAGACAAACTTATGCTGTGGTTTAAGCCCAGCTGTAACTTAGAACCACGCAGCCGCTATCTCACTCCCTCCCTTCTTCCCCCCAGCTCTCAGAGGGACTGGGAGGAGAATCAAACGAATGTAACTCCCACGGGTTGAGATAAGAACAGTGCGGTAACTGAGGTATAACACAAACCACTGCTGCTACCACCAGTAATAATAATGACAAGGGAAATAACAGGGGGAGAGAATACAACCGCTCACCACCCGCCGACCGATACCCAGCCCAACCTGAGCAGTGATCTAACCTTTCCAGGTAACTGCCCCCAGTTTATATACTGGGCATGATGTGCTGTGGTATGGAATACCTC
>JANRGW010032401.1:0-14000 GCA_024733675.1 Psilopsiagon aymara
GGAGGGACTCTTCATTAGGGACTGTAGTGAGAGGACAAGGGGTAATGGGTTTAAACTTAAACAGGGGAAGTTTAGATCAGAGCCTTGGCTGACATGGTTTAGTGGGAGGTGTCCCTGCCCATGGCAGGGGAATTGGAACTAGATGATCTTAAGGTCCTTTCCAACTCTAGCTGTTCTATGACTGTCTGATCCATGTGTTCACAGAGACCTGGAAAATGCCTTTAGATCCCACAGGATAAATATAGCCGGCATCTCTCAAGGCCAAGAGATGTATAGAGAAGAGAAACAGGAGGCCATGTGATAAAGTTACGAAGAAATACAAATAAAGGTAAAAGGCAAATATTCAAATGCAACCCTTTTGAAGAGCAATATATTCATTATACTATAATGAAAGTAAATGGGAAACAGTCTTATCTACATTGTCATTTCAATGTTAGCACAAATTCAGAATCTGTTTCGTTACTACCTGCTGGTGGTACTCCCGGATGTGAAGAGTCTGTTGATGGCAACAGACTTATCTCGTTTTCTCTGTCTATCTTCTTGTTTTCTGTGGGAATTAAAGATCTATTTTCCGGTTTAGGCGGCTCTACCAGCTGTTCTTTTCCAGAGTCGGCAATATTAGAGGCTGATGTCCCTTCAAAAAAGAACAAAGGAAAGATGAAGATTACCAGGGAAAAAACAGCCTGACTCTAATCAGTTATCAGGAAATAGTCCTAGTCAGGAAAACAGACTGTACATTAACATGAGCATTAAAATGAACATTTAAGCAATTCACTGATAAATTGCTGGAATACTGTTAGTATTTAAATTCAGACCATATTTATGACATTAACTACTACTGAAAATCAGTAAGAAGTCAGAGTTTCAAACAAATACCAGTGATAACTATGCAAAATATATACAGTCCCTTACAGTAAGAAGTTATCAATGTATTTATTGTGTCATTTTCTATAAAGCATCCTTCAGCCAATGATCTCAAATCACAAATATCTCCCAGCCTAAAGAAGGCATCTAGTTCTTTGTTAACTGTTGTGGGACTGAGAGGAAGTTTGACAGAACTGTATTCGGTTTACTCAGTTAGATGTTTATGACTGTTTTCAAGTGTGTGGTTTTAGTGTCATGACCCTGCTCATTCCTAGAAAACACTTTCCTACATAGAACTATTTGCAATAAGGAATCTTTCTGTTACTTATGAACTGAAAGAAACAAGCTGGAGACAATCTAGGGAAAACATAAAAATCAATGCTCAAGACTTACTAATATATAAGGAAAAAATAAAGGCTGAATTATTGATTCACTGCAGCTCTAAAAGATCCTGTGCTGTATACAGCTCGGCAAAATCTCAGAACCAGGCCTGGAAAAGCAACTTGAAGTCTGGTTAAAAGATGCACAAAGATGCTTTCAGTGTATAGGAACATGGAAAATATGTATAACTTAGAGGGAATTATTAAAATTAGATTAGGTTAAAGTTAGGATGGTAAAAAAATGAAGTAAAAAATATCAAGATACTGTGATATACAAGAATGCCAAAATCTCCTGAAGAAGCAGATAAATTCTTATCTGAATACATTTAAAACTGAGGTTGAAAAGGAGCTTGGAAATGCCCAGTGTGCACTTGGAATGATAGAAAGAGTTACTATATGCCAACAACATTTTCCTGGTTGTAGTTGTACACTTTGGTTTCCACTTGCCCCCTTTTATCAGCAACACACTGTGCATTTCCTTAAAAATAAAAATTAAACTTTTATTTTGCTATGAAGGAAAATAAGCACAGGCATCAATAAAAGGGCTTTTTGTCATGCTGTTTTATCAGCTTTCTATCTTAAGCATGGTGGTGATCTTGGAATCAAAAACCACGGGCCTCTATTTGAATTCGAAATTAGACAACAGTTTTGTGTCCTTTGTTCTGTACAAAGCATTGGAATATCTGGAACAAGCAGGAAGCAGTGTGCTTCATTTTAATCCGTGCTTCTCACAAGAAACCAGGATTCAGTAGGACTGTTTAAGAGAAGACAAGCTATGCCCATTTCAGTGCACTAAAGATTAAAGAGCAGATGAAAAGCAGCAATGGTGGAAGTGGCCATGGTCATGACAGGCAAGTCCTGTCCTCTGACCTCTCCTTGGGATTTGCATCCACTTTCTTCAGTCGTGCATGAATGCAGGTTTGAATAAAGCAAGGCTTTAGAATTAAGACACAAAAGCAGGTATGTTTCTTTATTCCTGTATCAGAATGCTAAGAAATCCCAAATTTCATGAGTTTTCAAAATCATCCACTGAAGAAGTCTGCAGGCCTTTAGCTAAAACTGACAGTCCCTGCATTCTGCAGACGGTGGCTTTTCCCTCCTGTACTTAAACCTAGAAGTCGTTAAAATTAGAATCACTTCCCTCTTTCAACCTACTTTTCAGGGCTTGTCATCAATTTAGCAACTTCCTGCACATCAGACAAACAGGTCATCAGTGCAGTTAAAGAACTGACATAAGACAAAAATCAATTATTATGGACGTTCAGAAGTGGGCCTAGAGTAGTGCAAGAAATTGTTGAAGGGAGGTAACAGCTCTCCTGGAATCAATCTGCCAGCAAAAACAACCTGTGTGTTGTGTCTGATTCCTTTAGGTCAGAATGAACAGAATTACGGCGATGAAGGATCACTTGGTTTTCAAAAGGGCCCAACAGAACAAGCAATGTATTCTTCAGATCTGCCCAAGAGGAATCACCTGAGTAAGCATTTTCAGATATAAATAAAAAAGCAGAAACAGAGGGTAAAGGGTTCAAAGATTTGCCTAAACCTAAAAAGGTTGTGCTAGAAATCACTGCTGCTTGTGACTGAGCACACTATGGAACGTCTGCATTGGGTTAATTCCAAAAAAACCCTAACTACTTCCACATGCCAGAAGAACAAAATTATCCAGACTCTCTGCCACTCAAATTAGTATGAAGCTTTGCTATGGACTTCAGTATAAAAGACAATTACAATAAGCTTTTTTAAAAGATCATTTCACTGCCGTTTTGCAACTTACTGCCTTTGAGTTGATCTGAGACTAACATTAATATCCATCATCCAGAAACATAAGTAAAAATTGATCACTCCACAGGATTTGTCTCTTCCCGTCCTCTTTATCTAGCTTACATACTGCTTTACCGAGTCAATCCCCAAATCATATAACTCCTTTTGCAGCCCTTTGTGGAACAGTCCAATATTGTAGTTCACCCACTGTCACAAAGGAAATCAGAGAAACAAAGGTATCTTAGATTTATTACATCAGTTCAGTGTCTTCATGAGCCAAACTGAGCATGTCCATTTCTTTCCATGATCTATTAATATTTACTTTCCCTATTTACTATCTAGCCTGCAGATACCATTATAAAGACCCCTGTTTACTTGCATCAGCCAGCTATGAGCTACAATCTTTACGAACCAAGCTTTTCATTGGAAATCACAAAACACTCTTCCAGCCTGCAGGAATTTGATTGGGTCTCATTTTTAACAGGGGAAACCCTCAGGGTTTTCAGCTTGTGGTGAGTGAAGTCCAGAAAGTCTCAGGTATGTTTTTGAGAAAGCTAAAACAACCCCCAAAACCTAAAGGTAAATCACACAGGCAGAGAAAAAACAGGTTATACCTCTTGCACCAAAGGCTGACCTCAGGGGCATCCTGGGCAAGCTACAGCAGTGCAGTGATACCGACATACCATACAGTGATACAGACAGTCAGACAAGCAGAAGGATAATGACCTTCCGTGCTGGGATGATTATTTTTGTTTGTGTTCTATCTTTAAGTTACTGGAAGCTGCTCTGGGATTGGAAGCCCGATTCCTTGCATTTTACATAAGCACTGGGATAAATCTTACTTGGTTTTTGTGTAAGCAATCTTGTCAGGGCTTTACAGTACCGCCTCTCAGGGTTTGATCCAGTGCCACATTCTGGCCTTTGCACACAGGACCAGACCTAACAATCAGAGACCCTCTGCACAGCCTTTGGGCTTCGGGGGGTCATTTCACTAAAAGTGCTATACATCAGCTCAAATCCAATAATGTTGTGGTTTGCAAGCAATAGCTCTCTGAAATTAAATACATGGAGCTTCTCTTGGAGTGATTCATCCCTACAAAGTGCTGAACTAACCTCAGCTTGAAATCTGTTCATGAGCTTGTTTTAAAGACCTGTAAGAGAAAAGAAAACCCTCTACCTGGGGGTAAAAGCAGTAGCATCTCAGTTGTTACAAGAAGTATAAACAAAGGCGGGCCCCAGAATGCACTCTGACAGGGGAAGAATGCAAAGCCTGTAACTAATTAGAGCTTAAGGTGTGGTAGGTTAAGCTGTGTTACATGAGAGCACCCACAAACACTCTGTATGGGCAGGGAATTGATGGTGCTAAATACTGAACAGGCACAGAGCAAAAACCTCATCACTTCATGAAAGTCACCCCCTACTCCGGAGCATCCTTAAAAATACCATTATCAGAGAGCCAGGGTTATTGCAGTACTGACACCTAGATCAGATTTAATATAAACAATAAAATTCATATTAAATTTAAGTATAAATTAAAAAAAAATTAAATCAAGATTTTGACTTCAATCCTGTCCACTGAGACACAGCCCTCACAGTGACTAAATTAACAACTGGGTTCCCAATTATACAGCTTAAACCAGATTTGAAACAAATAATAGAATCATAGAATAGTTAGGTTGGAAAGGACCTTAAGATCATCAGGTTCCAACCCCCCTGCCATGGGCAGGGCCACCTCATGCTAAACCATGTCACCCAAGGCTATAGAATCATAGAATAACGAGGGCTGGACATCCTGTAGCTCTGTTTGTTTTGCTGAAGAATGAGGAGTAGGAATTGCTATGGTCTTCTGTGGTGAATGCTGTGACTGAATTCAGTCAGGAAATGGATCTGCTGAAATAAAGTGCTGCACACGGTGGCAGCAAAAATCAGTCACATTAGCAGAGCACCGCTCATTAGGGTCTGTGGTTACGGTGTTAGATGTACTAAGATACAATTTGCTGCTTGTGCTGTAGCACTTAATATTCCTTTTAAAACACCCAATAAAACTATAGAATTTGGAATGCCGTTGTCAGATTTTTCCACCATACCCAGATGAAGGTTTACAGTCATGCTAATCCCTGGAAACTACAGAAAATGGCAGTGCCTCACAAAGAAACGCTGTGGCAAGAAACCCATGATACAGAACTGGACTTCCCATGCATGCCAGCTGGCAAGGCTGCCCAGGGGAGGAGGGCTGCTGTTGAGCAACAGCCGCTCATGATGTCACTCAAAACCACTTGCGGCAGACAGCTTCTCCATCACAGAACAGGAGAAGCAGATAGGGCTCCCGCATGTTCCTCACCCATGGAAGTGTGGGCCCTCATGCGCTTTCCCACACTCACCTGGATAGTGCTTCTCTAACCATCTTCAGCCACATAACAAAAATCTGTAATGTTTCTTTCTAGTAACTCCCTATGGAAAACTGGTGAAAATCATACAAACGTCTGGTTTCCAGAAAGTAGACTTTGTGTGTGAATGTGTTAAAAAGGGAATGTGGTCCACTCTCAAATTTTTGGGATTACTCAATACAGAAAGAGAGTATGTAGTCCAGGCTTCAACAGATTTGGTGGTAGCACTGGGTTAAGGTACAATCTGGCTTACAAATATGAACAAAAAAGCTGCAATTTAAACATAATTTTCAATGGAAAAAAATGGAAAGTTATATTTGAGAGTGTTGTGATTTCCATAAGTCAATATTTACATTAAGCAGGCACACCTGAGCTCAAACTCTAACCATCCTACCTCAAAAAGATAAACATGAAATACAGCAAACTGGAGATAGGTGAAAAGAATTACATGCAGAGTTACAAAGTTAAGCTTTCCCAAAGTTAAACTAAAGTTCAATCTTAAAGGCAGGGACAGAGGAGAACATACCACAGGAACAGAGAAAATATGGGGTGGGATAAACAAACAGTAATGTAGGTAGTTCATAAACCATTTCTCCTTTTCATAATCTTTTTCTTCTGGTGAAGGACAGCAACCTGCATAGGCAAAACTGATTATATGTTCTTCTGCTCTGGGTTTGTTGACAGAGTGTAATGACAAAGTTTCACAGAGAAACAAGAACATACGAAGAATTAAAACGTGCAGAATTAAGCTCTGTTTAGAAACCCTGTCTTGATGCACTAAAATATCAGCCCTGGCTCAGAGCACAGCCAATCTCTGTGGGATGATGACTGAGAAGGACCTCTGATTCCTTCTCTATGTCACTTAAGCATAAGACTCCCAGCAAAAGGTTTCCTCAGTCAGTGAGATCTATGAGACTGGGGCTGGTGCTGTGGGAGAACACAGAGATTCCCACAGGAGGAAGGAGCAGCTACTCACAGTCCAGAATGACCTGGGCCGCCCGGTAGAGCTGCAGGGCTCGCAGCAGGTCCAGGAGCTGCGGCACTGTTGCCAGCCTCACTCCCCACCACCACATCAGCTCCCTTGTTATGCTGATCCCAGTCTTCTCCATGCACTTGATTTTCCGTAGCTCTGTTTGGTCAGTTATCACGTAGGAGGCTATTGGGAGACAAAGGACAGTTCTGTTTAAACTAGAAAATACAAGCAGGTGCAACAGGGAAAGCTAAGGTGTGAGATACACTTTGCCTTTTCCTTTGCTCACTTTTACAAAGAAGGATGGCAATAAATGAGCTATATGGACTTGAAGAAAGTACAGCGTGTGCAAGTCCAGTTGTGCGCTCATTTGTGGTCCCTGGGGCTGGTGGAGATGCCACCAAAGGTGTCTGTCCAAGCCAGCCCCCCTCAGCTGACTCACATCTACCTGAAGGAGAGAGGGGTGGGGGCCTGGGTGTGGGAACAAAGATTTCCCTGTTCCCACCTCAGCTGCCTTTAGAGGACATTGGACATAGTTTTATGCACGCAAAGATAGGAAGTGAATCCCACCCTAAGTCAGCAAGTTTAACTGGGGTAAGAGTTCACTCAGTAGACAGAGTTAGGGAAGTCCTGAATGAAATTAAATCCTGTTAAATAAGAAAGGGAGGACAACTGAGGAAAGATTCAGGTTAGAACTGCCTGGACAGAAAAAAAGAATAAAATCCTCAGGGACTGCATTTTCTACACTTCCTAACTGGACACAGCAGGACCAAGGGAAATGGGGCACTAAGTATGAGGGAATAAACATGAAGTGAAGGAGGAAAGAAAAAGTAGATCATCTAAGCGAGGCAAACACTGGGAGTAGCAGATGATAAAGTGCAGAGAGGGGAGTGCTGAAGAGCAGAGCACGAGGGGCAGGAGCCTGGCTGCCCAGGGAAGCCAAGCAAACACAGAAGCCCGGAATTCCACCTATGAACCACAAGTTTCACTGGATCCCAAAACCAGAGTGGGGCATGGGAACTCCCTGCCTACAGGATGTGAGGGCTGGGCAGCAGCTGGGCCAGAGGCCCTACACGGGGCAGCGGTGTCCCCTGCCAGCACCCCGCGCCCTTCCACTGCCCGTCCCAGCCACGCTGCCTCTCTGTGTCCCCATCGCACCCCATCAGCCGGAGGAGCACCAGCCCACCTCCCTGCGTGCCTCCCCCTCACCGAACCGCATCCAGTCGTAGTCGCTCAGGCAGTCCATCTTCTGGCAGAAGTCCTCCAGCACCCAGGCAGGCATGCTGTGGATGTACAGCACCGGGGGGGAGCCCCCTTTCAGGGCCAGGTGCGGCTGCTGCAGGGTCATCGCTGCACAGCCCCGCTCCGGAGCGCCCTTTGTGCCCGCCGTGGCCATCAGCCGCGGTTCCACATGGCGCGTCCCTGGAGCAGCGACGCTCAGCGCTCTGCCTCCCGTGGGTCGCGGAGGGTTGGTTTTCTCCAAACGCTTCCTCTTCTCAAAGGGGCTGTCCTCCGCAGCCGGTCCCAGCCCCCCCAGACTCACCCTTTGCTGGCGGAAGAGCCGAGCGACACGGACAAGCGTTTCTTGGCAGGGTCAGACCGCGCTCCTGCTTCCGGCTCTGGCTGACGTCAGGCCCCAAATGCAAAGCAGATTTTCCTTTCCATCGAGGGCCGATTGCTGCCGCCCGATTGCCACATGCCAAGTGTCACGGGACGGAGGTGGAAGATGCTTTCCTGCCTGTTACTCACGGCTGGTGTAGCCGACAGGCTGGGCAATGGCTGCTCACGCACCGAGGCGTGGTAGGCGAGGGGCTTGCCCACTCAGCCCGGGCATTGCCCACATTTCCAGGGCTGTCTGCTAGTGGCTTGGTCACCTGTGTGGGTATAGATACGTCTGTGTCTCTAAACATAGATCCCCTCCAGGAGCTGCACCAGCTATGCCCCCACTGCGTTGGATGCTGTAGAACCGGGGACAGAGGAAGTTTCAAATATCCCACAAGATCTAAGGAACATGTACCAGCAGGAGGGCAGTAAAAACCTGTCAGCAAATACTGAGCAGTGACGCCTCTGCCTAACTGCTGCCAGGCTTTTGCACTCATTGCAGCATACACGATTTCACGTACCATAACATGTAGTACAGTAGCAGACGCAGGGCATGAGAAGTGGTCATCTGGCCAGGTCTTGCTAGTAGAGGAGTAGGTTTAAAATGTGTTCTTAAAGTCAGTATGTTTTCTAAATTTTTAGGTTTTCCTTTTTTGGTATTTAAGCTGCTTCTGATTAACACATGCATTGAATTTGCCAATGTACATGCTACAGATACTGCTGGCAAAACCATCGACTTTGAGAGCCTTAAAGCAGTACCCCTGCCAGCATGGGACAGTTCACCAAACACAGTTGTGACCCATTCCTCTTTCTGTTCTTTTTGTTCATGTTCAGCCCTAGGTCTTGTATTTATTGCAAACAGTACTGTAAGTTTAGAGAGCTTTTGACTTACTATTTCTTTATAATCTGCTCGTATTTCACAGCAGAGCTAACTTGTTTTCAGGATCAAACTTTCACACTTTGGCAATTTTCTATACTTCTTACCTCAGAAATCACAAGCCTTTCAAGTACCATTAAAGTAACAATGAATTTCTTACCTCTCTGTGGCAAGGAAAAGCTGAAAAATGTGATATTAATATAACTACAAGGTCGAAAGACAGGGGGAAAAAAGATATATCTGAATTGTGCAACTTTAAAGACCACAATTCAAAACTTCCTTGGGACCTCCTGTTTTAGCAGCAGCACTATTTCAGTAACAGTTGAATTTATGGGGGTTTCCCTGCTTAGTGTCCTTCTGACACATAGCTATGGGAAAATGATCAGAGCACCTCTGAAAGTCACGCAAGATGAGATTGAAGTGTGCATTGCAAAGAAGTGGATAAAAGGAGGAAGAGAAGACTCTTCTTTCCCTTGGGTACTCGAAAGAAACGTTCTGGACTATTTGTCTCATGGGAGAACACATTGACAAAGCATGCGGCTTCCGTTTTGCACTAATGAAGGGTTTTACAAAGGAAGTGAAATTTACTTTTTCACACGCAGACTGGAATGGTCTTACTCCTGCTGTTCACTCTCCACTTACAAATGATGAGCTATTTATTAGGCAGGACTCTGTACGAGCACCGGGGCACTAAATAACTTGTTTGTTTCAGTGGTGTTTTGCACCTTCAGCTGTTACCCACCACTTCCTGCAGCAGCGCATTCCCACCACCGTGTTGAGATGGAGTGAAGCCAGGCCCTGACCTCAGCTGCTCCCTGCCTGCCGAGACACCAACATGACCCCGACTGAAAACTACAGAAGTTCTTAATGCACTTGTCACAACCAAATGGCAACTTTCACTCATCACTAATCCAGCTGAATAATTAGTAGGAGGCTCCATTTCCCATCTATTAGAGCCAGCTGGGTTTATTTTCTCATCTTTTCTTATTCTGACCCAAAGGAGCACTCCAAAAATACACTTTCTTGCATATGCTAAGTATTTCTCCATGTTTACCTATAACATCTGGGTTTGCTTTTTGTTTTTTTAAACATTTTGTAAATAGGAGTTCTTTAATGACCAAACCTCTCTAGTATAGCATTTATGCACCTGCTTTAACAATTCTAATTGAACAGGCTTTTATGTCAATTACTTTCTTACATCTGTCAGTGCTTTGCACTTTGAATAAATACTCAAGTCATGTGTTAGGCTGAAGAATGAAAACAAATGATACCAAAAAATGTTAGGAGCATTCTGACAACAATCAACATGTAATCGGGTTTTTGCTAGAATGCCTCTGGGTAGCAAATATAAAGATACAGCTGGGCTGATGTTATTACTAAACTAATCCATGGCAGGGTCTGTGAGCATTTGGTAATCCAACTAGCCCACCCAGATGAAGGTGTTATTTAACATGCTCACAATTACTCCCATGTTGGTTAAAAAGACAAAACAGAACCCTCAGGACCCGTAACAGTACTGTCAGACTGTGGCACAAGAGTCAAATGGAACATCAGATGTTACTCAATGGGCTGTGAAAACAAAACCTTGTCAGCTATTTATGAGAGATGTTGTGAAGTACTGCTCATCTTAGAGAGGAAGTTGCTAAGCTTTTAAACCTGATGGGGGTGGAGGAGGGAAGGTATTCCATGACTTGTCAAGAGGAAAAATCAACACTCAGAACACATCTGAAAGCTAAAATCAGCGAAGTATTCACAGAATTCTTATCACAAGAAAACGTACCCACATTGCAAGAAAACAACCGTGGGAGGAATAGGGGAGGCAGATGCATGAACAGGCTTCTGCCTCAGACTCTGTGCTCAGTCACTTCCTCTCCCAAACTTCTGGCGTAACTTTGGAATATTCAGTTTCATCTGCAAAATGGAAATAGAATTTCTACTGTTATGTTGGCTCCAGAAAGTGTAAGATTTCAAGCACGGATTGCCTCTTGCTATACATTAAGCAAATGATTTAACTAAATGTAAAGTTCAGCAAAGACAGGATACTCCTATGATCAATGAGATCAGGAGGTAGTTTCATATGTTTTTTGGCCAGTCACAGATATATCTTTTCTGCCTGCCAATATGCAGGAATCCAAGGAAACTGATCCAAAAGCAGTCAAACTGTACTAGGAAAGCATCACTGACTGGCTGTGTCCTGGAGGAAGCCACAGACTAATGGAATAAATTTAAATGATTCTATTAATCAACATGAGATCATAGACCCCACATAAATCAGGAACACACAGAAGGCTTGTGATACGTACATATCTGTAAAATCTAGTACCTACTACAGTAAAATTAAAACTAGAGTTGAGCAACCAGTCTTCTGCATCAGTTTGGCTGTGCCGTCACATTAGCCATAACACAGAGTACCACAAGGACATCAGGAGGGAAACTCCTCTCTGGTATCCGCAGGACCCCACCAGCAGGAGCACCCAAGGGCTTCCAGGAGCTGGGTGACATCCTGCTGTCTGCTCCCACTGCCTGCACAGGCAGATCTGCAAAAGGTGGTAAATATACAAATTGTTGCGTAGCTGCATTTCTGCACAGACACTGCCTGAAGCTGTTCTAAGTTTTTAGTGTTAGCCACCACTCAGTCTCACAGCTACAGGGGGCTGCACAGTTTGTGAACTCAGTCCAAGTGTATCTGTCACTGATTAGCTATAATGACTTCCAGGAGTATCACAGGAATACAAGAATAAAGACCCAAACACCGTGAGGTTGTGAGAAAGAATCAGAGTAAAATAGTTAGCACGGAATTACATTTTTAGGACAAAGATCAATTTATACACTTCAGATATGTAAGAAGAAACAAGTCTACAAAAAGGGGAGACAATCCATACTTATAGAACATGTCAACAGTCTGTTTCACAGCTGTGTTTCTCAGAATGTATAACTGGAAAGAAACATGTCACAGAAATAACCTGCTATAATCTTCTACCAATCTGCTTCTAACAGTGAACAGCACTGCATCTGTTACTTGATGGACAATTCACTTATCAGTTAAAAACTTCTCTGCTTAAACATGTTTATGTTCAAATACACATCCTAACTGAGGTGTGAGAGAGCAGAGGTAAGGAAATGTTTTTCTCTGCTTCTCTAGCCTGTTAACAAAGCATAAAGCATGGATCTGAGACAGATCTAGCAACAGGCCCATCTGAGCTGATGCAGTTTGCTATCTGTTCCTTAGGAGACACCAGCAGCTCAAGTGGTCCCTGCTTCCCTGAAAATGCATCCCAACTACTAGACTACTGCATTGTTACAGGAAAAGGCAGGATCAAAGCATCTACTGCCTGTGAGCAAACCTTGTAACGGGAAGCTGCTGCAGAGGAGAAAGGTGTCCCCGAACTAGGATCCCAGAACTACATCTACATGGCTAACTAGGCTGATGACCTTGATGTCCAAGCACGAAGGATAAATAAGGCATCCATGGCATGATCTGTGTAAAAATGCGTCAGCCTGAGCGGACACAACATGGGCTTACATATGCAAAGCCAAAAGGCAGGATTTACAAGCATTTACACCTGTCATCTTGTCACCAGCATGATGTTTTGATGTTTCAGGTCAGGTCCCAAGAAGGGGCGTTTGAAACCCTCACGCATACAAACACCCCCACATGCTTGTTGGGTCACAGGCAAATCTAGGCCAAGTGTGAGAGTGAAATTCCACTGAATGCAAATCATTCAAATGAAAATGTTGTGGGGCTGCCACTTACAATCATTAGAGTCTGAATTAATCTTTAGTGTAATTTACTGTCTAATACAATGAAAACTAATCTGCATGCTCCAAACAGATGATCTGATCCTATGGCCCTGTGCAGTGTTGTGATACAGGCCAAATAAAACTTCTGAGCTTCCTCCTCCAAAGCTGCTGGTTTGCAACATGCACAATGGACCATAAGGAACTTACGCTTCTACGCACTGTTTAGTCTTTGGAAGTGGACTTATCAAGTTAACTGAGTTTATGTCTCAGAACATAAAATACAGACAACAGTTCTTGGTATGTTTGGTGGCAAGCTCCCTGCTTAAACTCTGTAGTTTGAACGGTAATCACATTATTCCAGAACTCCATTCCTCAGTATTTCACTTCTCTCCAGAGAAAGCCGCTGAAGATCCTTTTTAACATCAGGATGATCTTCCAGCTCTTCATGTAAAGATCGAACAATGTCCAGTTTCCTGTAGTCCACTGGTTTGACCAGACTGCGAACAACCTGGAGACACCGCTCTTTCAGGGTGAACACTGTAGTTAAACAAAACCACGCAGCCTCATCACAAGGGTGCTTGTTAGCTGCTACTTCAAACACAGACAGTACATCTCCAAGTACATGACCCCAGAACATGGCATGCTACACCAGTGCTACTCACTAAAAAGAGAAGAATTTGTTTCCTGTGGCAAGGCACAGTACAAAACCCATCAGAGATCCCTTTAAAACTGCAAACAACTCTGTTAACACCACAGCTCTGTCAAGAAACCCTCTCACTTCATATTTGAGGCAGACCTTATATGAAGACCCCATTTCTCACCAAACCCTGATGCCCAAAGAGACCAAGTTCACAGCCCACGCATCTCCACAGCGTACATGATCCCTCTATCACTTACCTGGCAGCGTGATGTCTGCTTTAATCACATTAGGAGCTGCTATGAATAGCTCCTGCTGGTTAACAAGGAGCCCATCATTTGTCCCTGCATCCCGAAACAGCCAGAGATGACCTGGGAGAGAAGAAAGCAAAACCACCTGCCTTAAGGTGCTTTTTAATGAGTGGTCTGAGAGGCTGCCGAACCAAAATGCTCTCCAGCTGGGTTCGATGCTTACAGGCAATCCCCGCAGCCCTGGTCACCCCCATGACCGGGTGTCAGCAAGGAGGGAGAAGACAGGAGCCTCCGGAGCCGAACAGGCCCTGCTCCGCGGACAGCCGCATCTGCTGTATCAGACCCCAGGCATCTAAGGGGGAAGCCCGGTGGAGCCCCTCCACCACCACCCCCAGAGCACCCCCCGTACTCGATCAGGCCCCGTCCCACCGCACGTACCGCGGTAGCTGTGTATGAGCCGCCCGGTGCGGGGCTGCAGGACCGGGTAGTGGCGCGGCGTGCCGTCAAAATCCACCCACACCGGGAGGACG
>JANRGW010032405.1:0-45163 GCA_024733675.1 Psilopsiagon aymara
CAGAGCATGAGGCTCAGAAAGTCCTTGGCCAGACCAAACATCACTAAGCCATAACTAAAAACATCGGTGTTATCAGCGCTGTTCCCAGGCAGAAAGTCAAAACCACAGCACTGCACCAGTTACCAAGAAAGAGAAAAATGACTGCTACTGCTGAACCCATGACAGAGCCCCATGGTTACATTTATGGACACCAGACACAACCACCAACCTTTATTCCACCACCCAAGCAAGCCAAGCTCACTGGGTGCCTTCGTTCTCTTTCCATCTGCTCAGGCAGACCTGTCTTCCAGAGTCTGACCCAGGTTTGTACACAAAAGAAGCTTTTAAAAGCATTGATATGGCCCAGTGCTGCAGTGAGGGGTCTAAGTCCTTGCCCCCTTTTGGGGTTAAGCCCAGGCAGCTATGGCACTGGTGTGGTTAATGCATAGCTTCCACATCTGAGAGAGAGCCCCAGGCTCTGCATATAATCTATCATAAGGAGAGAAATAAGCACGTTCAGGATGTTACTACATTAGATCAGTTTTCATCATCTAATTTGGGATTAAATTAATTATACTCTTGAAAAGCTTATTTCTCTCTCAGGGATTCTGTACAGCAAGCTCAGACAGCAAAACCCATATCCATTGATGGATCCTACACCTTGTGATTGACTAGTCAGGCACAAGTCTTTGTCTTGCAAAACCACTGCATCCATTCTTCTATTTTATTAATTCATCTAATTTTTATTTCCATCATGACTTATTCTAAACCTTGAATACACAAGGCATTATCAAGAAATCTGCAGCTGCCTGGATCCACTATTCATCTTTCTCTTTCAGAAAGCAGTTCAGTTTGTCAGTCACGAAGTATCATCTTTCATTTTAAAAGCTTATTCAGGTCTTGCTGAGTAAGGTCTTGCACAGCTCCGTATGCCAGGTGTCAGGCAACTTACGTGCTGCCCCAAAGCATGCAGATGGAGGAAAGCTCCTCCAAGCTCACATATGCATGCTTTCTTTGCAGCATCACACACACCTTCGCCTTTTCCGAACTACCTTAGTGAAAGCTAAGCTTCCACCCAGAACCAGAGCATTGACCTCTCCCTCACCACTGCCTCTGGCTGGAAGCACGTCGCTGTCAGAAATGGCATATATCATGCTTACTCCCATTCCCTGATCTACCCAGGGTAAACACCTTGGCTGATCACTGTTTTTCCCCATCTTAAAAGTCCCTGCCCTTCATTGCCCTGGTTAACCTAGGCCTGCAGCCTTCTTCCACACAAGCTTCTTCCCCTGCAGGAAGGGAAACTTACAGGTGATTTATTCATCCTAGACCAAAGTTCAGACCTCCTACATATTCTCTTCCTCAAGAATTGGCTTCTTGGTGACTTCAGAAACTAGTTCCCCTAATGTTTTACAGTAATTCTCTCCCAGTCCCTTCCACAGTGAAAGCAAACAATTCCTCTGTCACTGTGAGCAGGCTTTTTGCTGAATTTTGGGGGGTGTTTCTTATTTTGGTTGGTTGGGGTTGTTTGTTTCTACATCCACACATGCACATTTTGTTTACTGCTTACTAAAACCAAGACCAGAAATTACATTTGCTCCTCCTAGTTCAAAGAGGATTTGGGTGAGGTAAGCCATAGAGCACAGTTTAGAGGGAAATGAGACGCTAGGTTTGACACGCAGCTCTCTCAAACATCACACTGTATCTTTCAGATTGCAAGCCTCTTTCTGAAACAAAATCCATGCTTATACTGTTATTTCATAAATCTGGTATTTGGGGATTAGATTAAGATCTCAGCACACAAACCACACCACCACTGAACATTTTCAGTTCAGCCCTTTCCATCTGAACTCCAACTCCTACCATGTGATGTGAAGCAGCTCCTATCAGAAGGGAGAAATGCTCCATGCTGTCATGTTGTTTTTACTTCATAGCTTGCAGAGCTAGGAAAGGCCTAGAAGTCACATACATGTGCTCTGGAAACTAGAGTTTCTTTATATATACATAGTCCCATTCTTAGTTAAGGTCCAAAGCTTAATTAAGTTCAGACTTTAAAGTCTAAACCACAGAGGGCTAATGCCTTAACACTTCAACACTGAAGGTTATCAGATGCCAATTTATGTAGCAAACCGGCTATCAGGAATACTAAATACAGCACTTGAACCCCATTCAGCATGAATTCAACACTGCATTCCCATTTACAAATACATACCATAGCTAGGTAAGAACGTAGGCCCTCTGGTTTTAAATACAGTAGCATTTGTACTACTTACCTTTGAATCTGGACTCCTCAGGAGATCCCTCAAGGTATGTGTTTGGGAAGAGAAAGTTCCAGTTACCTCACCTGCTTATGCTCCCCGAATGAAGAGAGGGAGAAACTCCTTTCTGTGTGTTTCTCTCTGTTACACTTTTGTGTTGGGGACACATGGGCAGGAAGGGCTGGTTTGTATTGAAGGTTAAGGGCTGAAAGGTATTTGAGTCAGATGATTCCACTAAAAAGGTGGATCACTACCTTACAACATTGGTACCATATTCATGACCACCAGAAAAATTACAAAGATGCTTTCCAGTAAGGAAATACACCCAACTCCTAAAACTGCTGTCTGTGCTTCCAAAAACCCAAGCACATCTCCGTCCCAACCCTGCCTGCTTTACAGTTTAGAAAGACATGACTACCTCCTGCTCTCCATACACTATGGCACTGCAAACCACTACAGTATCGTGCGGCATTAGTTCTGCTGCATTTAACACATGTGAGCAAAGCAGAAAATGCCTTGTCATTTGTCCTGTGCCAGTGTCCCGGCTCACAAAGCACCACTGGAACCCTGCCTGGTAAACGCAACACAACACCACCACAGCTTCCCCCAAATTGCCCTTTAACATCTTGTCCATGCTTCTGCATTTGGTGCATATTGCACCCAACGTGAAGACAAAAAATCCCTGCACATCCCAATGTTCAACCCCTGTGCAAAATTTCCTGCTATTTTGAGCATCTGTGATAGCAACATCTATGTACACACTGTTAAGCTTCAGGAGTAGAGCTGCCTTTTCCTATATATTTTAAATGCTTTACTGTAATAGCTGGATGAAGATGCTGATGATGTTAACTCGTCCAGCCAACTGCTAGCTCTTTGCACGCAGCAGTTTACTCTTCAGGAGTCCATCCATACACTAACGAGCTAGATGCCAGCTCTACCCCTCAAGAACAGCCAGCATCTCAGTATCCCAGTCACATTGCTTCCCAAACATGAGAGCTGCCTTGTGACAGAACTGCCTGTTCACTGGAGGCGATGCCCAAGCCAGCAGGACTGCAGAGTGCACAAGCCGGGGAAGGAATATACTGCACCATCAAGAAAGGAGCTGCAGGATCACCAGAGCCACCAGCATGAATTGCAGGAGGCAGCTCCAGCTGAGAGCACTGCAACAGAGGACACTTGAACTCCCTCAGAGACCAGGACTCTGCCCACCAACACCAGCAGCAGTTCACCTGCACTCCAACAACACCTATGCACAGAACATAGGAACCTGGCTAGTTCTCCTGACCGACATTTGAAAGATAGGGGATCAATTACATATCAGAACCACATTTTACATCAGTAACATTTTACTACATATTTTATTACATCAATGGCTTGAAAAAATTTTATTTGATGTCAGCAAACATTGGAAATCATAGAAAAATGAATTATGTAGAATTTCACAAAGGAATTTACCCCACTATAATTCCTCATACAGTAAAATAATTCAAAACCAAATGTTACTTTTCAGTGGCTAAGCAATTTTATAATGCTATGAACATTCATCACAGTAAGTGTGCTGAATAATAGAAAACAGGCAAAAAAGACATTTAAAATCTTACAACAGCATTATGACAACATACTTCCTTTAAAATCCCAACGAGTATTTCATCACTTCAAAAGCTATACAGCATTTCCATTATATTTGCAAACTTAACCTTATACATCTTTTAAAATCTTGAAAAAACTTCTTTTAAGCAATCTATAAGCAGTTAACAAAATTGATAAAATCTACATAATGGAATACTATACACTCCAGTATAAATTTTATTTTAGGAGAATATGAATGTAAACACTCATTATTATACAACATGCATAGACTATACTGACCTTCCATTTTCTGAACTGTAACTTTCACTGCAATTGTGCTTTACTATCAACAGGAAAAGCTGCATTAATCCAGGGAGTGGCAGAAAGTATTTGCTTTAGGGGCATTGCACAAGATCACTAGATTTTGACTTGCTGAAGACAAGCTGGAGCTAATAAAAATAATTTTTCTTTTGCTTTCTTTCATTTTTTTTGTGAAGAGTAAATATCAGCCACTCATCACGGAATGGGCTATGCATAATTTTATACAGACTTGAAAAAAACGCATTATCAGAGGAATCTCCTACGATATTTTTGCGCTTCACAGACTTGGAGATTTATGGTCACAAATCCAGTGGTCAAGTTAGTGTAATGCACTGTTTGGCTCATATTTGGTGTGCAAGAATACCAACAGCATGTTAGCAATTAAAACTGAAGTTCAAAGTGACAATGAGAATATTTTAATACATAATGTTTCAGATGTATTTGTACAGGAAAGAAGAATGTTTGTCAGGGCATTGCTTTAAGAGAGTAAGAGTTTCACTCTTACATTAACTATTAAAAAAGTGTTCTAGTTGATGTTTATGGGGTCTTCCTGGTTGCAAACTTTTAAAAATATATATTAAGAATTCATTATCCCCATTGGTATTAAATATATCAAGGCAACCATTGTGGTTGCACTACCAGTTATGGCTACTATGGTCTTACGCATCTGATTGTACATTGTTGCTATACTGTTAAGCACAACTGAGGCATGTATTTTTTTACCTTGGTTTGCAGAAATTGATCACTGTTTCAAACCAGTTAAACACAAATATTCAAGTAACAAGGTCGTTTTTATGGATAAGCAAAAAGAGAAGTTACCTAGCACTTTGCACAACTACATAAAAATTAAATAGAACAAATGAAATTTGTTTATGCATATGCAATACACTTTTATATCTTTAAGATCTCTAAAACTAAAACTTAAACTATCATTTTCTTTGACGATACCATATTTTGCACAATAACTTATACTTAGGAGAAATAATTTCCCGTTTTCCACAAAATATATATAATTATGACATTCACATTGATAGTTTAAGAAACAAAATTTAAGTGAATATTCTATCTTATGCAGTTATCTTTGTGGACCCTTCTAATCAGAATGCAACCAGTTGATGTATCTAATGCTTGACCCATTTGAAAAAAGGAGAGGGTCTTCACCTAAACAAGACCAAACCATTTAAACTTTCAAAGCTAAAATGATTTTATCGCATTTAAAAACATAGTTACAGAGAATGTAAAAAACTAAAGGTTTTAAATAGTGCTATTATATTGTACGTATTAACTACAATAAGATAGCAGTCAACTGAAAGGTAATTAAACAACTTTTTTCTTCCTAGTATCATGAATGACGCATGTTTCTCCCTACCCCTTAGGGATGAAGCCAAAACACGATTTTTCTGATTATAAAATGGACAGATTTGAGGGCAAAACTCATGGGGAAGTCCTTATGGGTGACTTAACTCACCAGCAGAAGCTTCTCCTGAGGAATTTCATCAGCTGGGATGCAAACTCACACAACCCTCTCACACTGGCAAGGACCTATCTCCATGCACCGGTACCAGCAGGAGGCTGAATACCACAGTATTTTTAATGAGCAGCATTGCTTTACACCAGAACTGTCAGCAGAATTCACAGTGCTACTTGCCCGGGCTTTTATCCTAATTCACACTGGCTAACAACTAGTGTCCTTTCCCACAAGAGACTCCCAACTCCAACTGAAGCCAAGGCTGAAGGAATACGTACAGAGCCACCATGGCTGCCAGTTCACATCAACAGCTGTAGAGACACTGACACAAGCTTGGGATTACAGGTTTCCAAAACAGAGGACAGGGAAGAGCTCCTTTCCCTCCCTCCATCACCTCACAGGATCTCTCTGGACCTACTAGAATGAAACAGCTCAGAAAAAGCTGCAGAGTGGCTGAAACAGGCCCTTTCTGGGCTCCACACTCTATCTCGCCCTCACAGAAGCATATCTGCTCCTTCACCTGTGTACTGTTGCTCAGTTTCTGATGCGGAATTACTTCCCTCACACAAAACCTGGGGAGGAGACCACCTCACTGATATGTGAGGTTCCCCCCTCCTGCCTTTCCTTGGGTTACATCTGCATTACAAGAGGTACTGTCACATCTGGCTGTTAGCCAGCTGGCATTAGCGTATTTCATTTAGGTACAGAGAAAAGAGCCACCACAGCACACAACATGGCCCAGCCCAGCAGCTCAAACATCAGCACCAAGTTCAGGGCTAGACTCCAAGCTGCAGCACCTCAGCTGCAGGCCAGGATATGGACTAGCACATTTCAGGTTGTGTTAAGACAGACTGGTGCCATGCATTACTGTGTGCCATCTTGGCTTGAACCCTCTGTAGAGGAAGGGAGGCAAAGAAGTTCCTTTTTTTCCACCTTAAAAAACACAAGGTGGTTTCTTCCAACATCATTAAATTAACCATTTTTAAATGCTTTGTGACTAGTGTTATTTTGCAGCTTTCTGCAGGACAAGAAGTAATACTGCTGTTCCTAGCTTCTCTGAACACTATCTGCTCGGCAGTCAGAAACTACCTTGCTCAAGGTGTGAAGTCCTCAGGCAGGACTTCCAAGAATGGCTCCAGTTCAAGCCAGTTAGACAGACCACAGCACAGGACAACCGAGCAGAGGGCTGGGAATTTGAAAGCTGCATGCACCAAGTATTTGGAAAAGCACCTCTTAGATTTTTAAATTGCATATTTCGGTTCAGAACATGAAAGCAATGTGTACTTCAGAAGGGTTAAAATGGCCAATGAAATTAAGCCAGTTCTCCATTAAACTTAGAGACCAAAAAACTATCTGAAGGTTGAATTTTGTGCTCCAACCCTTATCCAGACTTCCAGTGGGAGAAGTAGTTTGATGTCTTTGGCAAACAGCGCTCTGAAGAGGAATGAAAGGCTGGGACAGGAAGTGACCTATGATAGCCAAATGGAAAAAGGCACATATTCCAAAAGGAGAGGCACCAGAGAAAGCTGTTTTGACTTAATCCCGCAGAGGATCAGGAAAAAGAAAGTTGTGTAGCACTCGTTTAACAGGTTACAATGCAAATGCTGAATGCCAGGGGTTAAATAGCGTATCAAATGTTTTCAGGTTATGCATTCCCTTTTGCACTAAATAAAAGTCTTTAAAATATACAGGAATAAAATGCTCAATTAGGGAGCTTTCTATTAAGTGAGAACACACAAGTATAGTAGACAGAATTGCACAAACCAGAAGTGTAATGATTTACGTCTACAACCTTGGACTGACCAAACCTTAAAAAAGACATTTCCTATCACTTCTGCATTATTCAAGATTGCTTGTTAACATGCCTTGTCATTTCCGAACAAACCTGACGCTACTGGCATGTGCACAGGCCTCTCTCCTTTATAGAAAGCTCGCTAAGAATAGTGTCATCGTAAGAATGCACAGGAAGCAGAGACCACAAGGGCATGCAACAATACGCACTAAGGACCAAGTACTATAAGAACTCCTAATGTGCAGAGTTACAGTGGGGCTGCTAAGGAGCTCCTTGGTTTGCAGGTTGGTCAAGATTTATAGACAGGTGTTACTGGTTCAAGAAATCCCCATGCTTATGCAGGACGTTGATGAAATGAAGAGCTGAGCTACCTGGGTGCTTTTGAAAGAAAGTGGAGGCAGTATGGAGGAACGAGGGGAGATTAAGGCAGATGTAGCACAGGACTGGAAGCGTTTGCCTTTTTTTGGTAATAGCTGCTTGTCCACAGATATGATGCAGATGGCTGTCTGAGGTTTGCTAATACCTGATATCCTGGATAACACAGTAGTCAACACAAATTGTTCTAGGCTACAGCACCTTCTCACGAAGCAGATGCATATCTGACATCAAGAACAGAAGTAGCCTAGAGGGGAGGGGGAGGGGGGAGAAAAAGGACAGGTTTAGTTTAAAAATGAATACACATAGGCCTTGCAGCTCCAAACTTCACCCCAGGTCTACAGTACTGAAAGCAACAAAGAGGGCAACCTGGCACATGGGAAGAATCCCAGCAGCTTCCCCTATTCTGAGCCACACTGGGATTTGTTGGGAGTGTAAATATAAAAAATGAAGACTGGAGTTGAGGGTGCTTTACAATGAGCAGTCTCGCCTCCCCCCTTCAAAAATAAACAGTAAAAAGGAACTGTGGCCACTTGCTATGAAAACACACTGAAGGGGAAAACCCAGAGCAGTCAGAGGGCTGACAAAGCTTTTACTAAGCTGGCAGCCAGGCAAACAAGGCATGCCAGGGGAGAAAGCACCAGAGAGGATTTGGTGATAGTCCAGCAAGTCTTCTCCTGGCTATCGCTGACTTGAGTCCACCTGACTTGACCAGCCAAGCACTAGCTATGGTGCTTGAGCATCATGCAAGTGCTCTCCAGAGCAGGCACCAGCCACACAGTACTGCACAGCTCAGGAGGGACCAGGAACCTCCTTCTAGCCCATATAGATCACTGATGTGATAGTTCCAATAGCATTTCACTTTGTACCTCAGACAGGCGCCCAGTCAGCCCTGTGCTATGTCTCTGAAGGCAGGAGCATCACATTTATAGCCAGCCTGAGCAGCAACATGCTCAGAGCATGGTGGCCATTAGACATCCACCGTGCAACACCCCTGTGTCCCTTCCTTGTGCACTTTTTTAAAACACTGCAGACCTGGTAGTTACAATCTCCTCCATGCTGCCAGCACCTTCCTCCTCCCACCCATGATACATCAGTTCCTGCTCTCCAGAATAGGCTTCATCAAAACCACAAGCTACATGGTGCTAGTCTATACCATACATGATATGTCACAGCTGGCAGCTTACTGCCACCCTACCTGGCCCCTGCCTGTGTCAGCCTAGTGCAAGCAGACTCTGTCCTCATTCTCTAGTGCACTGCACGGCACAGAGAAGCACCTGACTCCTGCAATAGCTGCCTTTTCTCTAGGCTTTGCAACCATTCTCAGCAGCCTATTGTTTCAGTACCCTTTATGGGACTCAGCATCTGCTCAGCTCCAGCCTGGCCACTTTCTATCACTAGTCTGGGGAATGCAACTGCTGCTTCACCAGTCATGTCACCACACCTTGTTGTCTTGCCTCCACTCCCCCTTCTCCTCTTCCAACTTGCCTGTGATTCTCATTGCTCCAGTATCCAGACACTTGGCCAAATCAGCATGCTCCAGCTACTGCTGCAACCATTTTCTTCTCGTCTCAAGCAAGACTCCCCTTTTTTGACTGTACCTTTCAGGAGCAAGGGGGTATCTGAAGCCAGGAAGAATCTCAAGAGGGCTCAGAGAGGAAAAGCTGTTCCCTGCCAATAGACACAACTCCACTGGTAGCAGCAAAAGACAGTGACACAAGCCACCTGTCTTTCAAATGGATGGCTACATACTAAGACCACTGCTGCTTTGCTCTACCTCTCAATTCTGGAAGACTGTGCCAAATTCACTCATACCATTCTCAGAAGGAAAGTTTTTTGAGTTTGGTTTTGTTCAGCTACCATACCTCTGGATCTAGTCCCTAGATATAAGCATCTTTGAATAACACATTATTCAGGTTTGTGAAGCAAATGAAGCTCTGCTCCCTGAATGTTTGAACAGTAACATACAGGTGAGCCCACCATGATCAGGGCAAAAAAATATACAGTGTGCTAAGAAGTCTTTAGTCCATGTGAGACCAAAATTCACCTTACTCTGTTGACTGTGCTTGCAATTAGCAGATACCACTTTTGTGCCAAGCTGTCTTATCAAATTAGGCCAAAAGGAGTCCTAGATCAGACATTTTTAACATGCAAACAGCTAGAGGAGGTTTCTTTTGCAAGACTGTTGTAATATTACATTTTTGTATATAATTTCCATATTTAGACACTCTACAGTCCTTAGATAACTTCGAACACGCATTGCCTTTGGAGAAGTGTTAACTCCATGCAGCTCCATCAAGGAGAGGCTGTTTCTAGAATCTGTCTTCGTAGAAACTCCTGTAAAATCAAGGAACTTTGCCTCTACATCATTCCAGAGTGAAGTTTCACACACTCTCCTTTTTTATAGCTTTCTTCCCTTCCCTAGAGTGAAATCACTCCATGTCAAATATGAAAGGGCGAGCTTTGCCTCAGAAGACTGTACGATCCCACAAAGCCAAACCTAAAACAGCTTGGAGAACTGAGTGCAGGGAAAACATCCAAGTGAGATAAAGATGTATGGGGTTTCGGCAGCAAGAGGCATTAAAATGTCCATGTGCTGATAAGATACATGCACTTTCAGAGGGCTGCAAATGAACTGTTCTCTTTCCACTTTCGTGCACATTTGGAATTCCCAATTCCAAAAATCTGTACTGGAATCTGTATATCCAGCTGAAGCAAAATATGCTCAGATTGAAGATTGTCAAAAATGGCTTTTGCAAAGAGTGTGTATACACACACACACAGCCCTATCCGAAATGAGCTCAGATTGGGAATTTTAGGTGACTTAAACAGGATTTACCTCATCTTCCTCTTCAGACATTTTAGTGGAATTATCAGGGGATTTTACAGGCTTCTGACTGTTTGCTCCATTTGTCTCCTCTTTGCCATGCTCTGCCTCCCACTCCTGTAGAACTTCATCTATGTTGAAACGTCGTCGATAATTTACAAAAAAGTTTTTCACTTGCACCACAGATTTGTTTCCAATCACATCAGAGATTGCCTGAAAGTCTCGTCCGTATTTCCTGATTGCTAAAAGCAACAAAAAGAAACAAAACCCCCCAACATGTTATTCCCACAAAGACCACAAATCAGGCTCAAGTCACACAATAAGAAACTGAAGGCAAACTTCTGTCAAGGTCTCAACCCTTTCTCATATTAATCCAGGAAAAAAAATGTCTAAATTGCACAAGAGACACAGTTAAGCCCCAGAGAAGAGCAGAAAATAGAGGTGCAATAAAGACGGGTAGAGCCAAATCTAGAAGACCTGTGTAAATCTGCCTGTAGTACTTGTGAAGTCACACAGGCAAAGAGCACAGTGACTTCCAGTACAGTTTCACTTTCTGAAGGCCTGGACAAGCAGATTATTTGCGAACATTCATATGGTGCAACTTATACTGCCCAGGGAGTGGATGAGGGGGATACTGCTTCCTTGTTTAATTCTGTTCTTTGGGCATTAACACACAGCAATGTCAAAATGCTTTATTATCCACAGAAGAGAAACAGCTCTGAAACGCAGCAGTTTTGATTATCAGCAACTGAAGTAAAAATCGACATTTAGTGCCATACCTTGCACAGCAAGAAGCTGTTCATCCGTGGTCCACCGTGCATTAAATTTCTGAACAACCTAGACAAAAAAAAACAAACACACCCACATCGATAACTTCGTTTATATAAGCAACAACTTTCAGTTGTATCTGAGCTCATAAAAAACTCACAACAAGGAAATAACTGTTAGTCAAAACTCTTATCATTCCTTTTAGTAGCAACAATGTTTTCACCAAAGAACAGCATATGGCATCCATTCAGTTAACTGTGACATACACTGACCAGTAAGTCATGGTAATACAAAATGATACAGAACAGTCTGAACAGATTACCAAGAGCCACACTCTTCCAAAGCATCTACTTGTTTTTATCACTCTCTGTAATCTTGGTCAACTTATTTCCAGCATGAGGTGGAAGAAAACAGCAAAAGCACCAAGTGCCAAGAAAAGATGGGCCATTAACTCCCTCTCCTATATTTTTCAGTATTTAGAGCAAAGCACTACTTGTCTCACAGGGCATATGGATACAACACTGTGGTATATATATAGAAAACATGGTATATCCAAGACACCCATACGTCATTAGAAACCACTTTCATATATTAACCACTGCTCGCTCTTTCTTCTCACCTCCCATTTCCACTTCACAACAACAATGAATACAGTAGTGGTCTTGGTTCACACTGGCAATTAATAGTACTCTGGTAGTAGCTTACTAGCACCCCCAATAGTGCTGGTATGTAAACACATATTAGCATTTATCTTCACAATAAACAAGGGTCAGAAAATGATCCTACCTCTGAAAGCCTGTATTGTTCTATACCGCCTTCAAGTTTTTCTTTGAGTGCACTGTTCGTCTGTTTGATATTCTGTATCTGAAATGAAAGTTTAATCCCTTTAACAAGGATTTAAAAACACGTAATCTTTGAACAAGCCTTCATCCAGCAGCCCCAGCAGGAACTCCACAAGCTCAGCATTCCTGTGCTTCTCACCGTCTCTCTTTTCCAAGAAGAAAGTTTGTTATATTGGAATAAAGCAATGCAGAAGCATATCAGGAGATCCCATTTAATTTATTCTATCCTCTCTGCAAGTTATTTGGAGCAAGAACTGCCCCAGCTTCCAGGTCTGTATAAAGCTCAGCATAAGAAAGGCCCTGATCAGAGAACATAATGAATCAAAGACTGCTAGAGAGCTCCACTTCTCCCAGAGTCCCAAGAAAAAGGCTTCAGGCCAAAATACCAATTCTATTAAGTTTAATAAGAGCTTCAGCCAGATCTCTGCTTTAAAAAGTAAAAATGTTCAGATCTAGGAAACAGACTCATGTATTAAACTTGTCTTTACTAACAGATACTTGAAAAAGATATGTTTACAAGGCGGATCCATCGGGGAAGCAATAGGTACATAGGGAAGTTTGTTTTATTCTCTCAAACAGGTATCGTACAAACATGCCTCTTCAACAGTAACGTGTGAGAAGGCAAAAGAAACTGCTGCAGATGGAAATCATATACTGCTGAAATCAATGTCATAGTTCATAGTTAAAAAATAAGGGGCCCTGAACTGCAAGAAAAATGAAACACCAACATGTGCTCCTTCCAAGTCAGCGCTACGGGCTTTTCCTTGTTTCACTTCACATACGAGCTAGTTTTGCCCACAGAACTAAAACATAAGAGATACAGAACACAGGGCTGCATTAGTTTATAGCACAAGGCCAGCAGTTTGTCAACTAAGCTACATGACATGCAGCAAAACTGTCAAGCTACAAAATCCTGTGAACTTTCCAGACTGTGACAGGCACTACCACCAAACCCAGCAGTTATTCTTGAACTACACCATCCATACCTGTCGTTTGATTGAGACTAATTCCATGTCCAGCTGTCTGAGTACAGTGGTAGCAGCTGTTGCATTGGCAGAAACAGCCTCCACATCTTCTTGGGAAAGGAACATTCCTTTGGGAGGTTTCCTCTTTGCTCTGTTCTTTGCCTGCGTACTGTGCTTCTCCTTCTTCACCTGAGGAACGGTTTCAGCGGGTGGCACCTGGCAAACAGCATTCATTTTACAAAACTAGATCTTTAAAGATCCCTTCCACAGAGAACCATTCTGTAACTCTTTTAGCCGCTGTCACAGGTTGGAGAATTAAAAGCTTGCAGACATTTTCTGCTTTAGGTAGCGGATCATAAAAACACTGTCTTGTACAAATATCTCCTTTCTTCTAGGCAGCTTTCAGTGTTAACAGAGATAAGAGCTGTCTTCTTTTGGGAGACAAAATGCCCAATTTTCCAGCAGTTACATATTCTAGTTATTTTCAAACACTCCGAAACCTCTCTTCTTGCTTTCATCACCAGACCTGCATACACCAATTTAACTGAACACCAGAAGGAAACAAAGTGGAGCTTGGACACGGGGGAAGAATGCAACTAGGAAGAGTTTACAGAGCCTTGTTTTTCTACATGTCGGACAGGAGAAGGAATAAGCCAGTTTATTTAAAGGCTATATATAAAGAAGAGAGATGACTACAAAGTAATTCTTAGATTGCTAGGCAGTTTCTTGGAAGCCAAGTTTTCTTGCACAGTACTGATATATCAACTGTTTCCTTAAACTCATGCAGTTCTGACCACAAATAAAATTTAAAAGACTCTTTTGGAAAAAGGAATACTTCACACATCGCTCGTTATTTTTAGACTTTCTGTCTAAAGCAAAGAATTAGGCCCATACCTTAACAGGAAGATTAGCTAGGATGTTATACTACAGATCCTTCAAGAGCACATCCAATTCTCTGATACCAAAACCATTTCTTGCAGAAGTCATTTTCAACAAGCAAATCATACCCAAGATTTATTACCCAGTGGCTGGAGCCTGGCCAAGAACACTGAAAAGGGTGACAGGGAGAGAAAAGGCAGAGGAGAGGCCACACATCTGAATCCTCTACTTGATAAATGCCAGCTTTAAACATACTGGCTTCACTCCACACTATTGTTTCCCCTCAAATTTGCAGCTACATGTAGTTTCTACACAGCTTGCAGCATTTGCTCATTATTGAGCATTAAAATACTAGCATTAAAACCCACATAAAGCTGAGCATAAAGCCGCCACAAAATCAAGAGGCTCTGTCTCCTGAAGACCAGAAGACCCCATAATGGCACAGCTGCCATTAGATAAAAGCTTGCACCTGCTTCATGGGCTCAACAGCCAGAGCCACACAGGAACACTAATGTGGACAACTGCCTGTTCTCAACTTTTTTGTTCCTTCCTTTAGTGCAAAAGACTCCATGAGAGACAATGCCCAAGGGAAGCCCAGGAGCAAAAGGTAACTATTGTTGTTGCAGGATTGATACCGCCCCCAAGGAGAAGGGAGTGATAAGCAGGAAAAACCAGACTGGTTTAGCTATGAACAAGTGCGGTAAGCTCTGCACTCGGCTTCAGAAGCCAGCACTTTGATAACTGAGCCAGGTAAATTATTCAACATGGATAGACATTTCAGATGTACTCATATTTCATCTACATACAAAATTTCCCAGGATCATGCCGTAATGCCTCACAACAGGTTCAGGCTGTAGGCTGACCAACACATAATGCCTGCAGTGCAGATATCCCAGAAGCCTCAACGTTAAGGAAAAACAAAAGCAGTTTTAAGATTGCTTGACACGGTTCAAAGAATACGAAGCTCATGTGTTGTCGACAAGAAGCCAGAGCTCCAGCAGAATGGGTTTTGACAGCTCCAAATGCCTCCAAGTCCCAGTGATAACGCACAGGCTCTGAAAATTTGAACATCTACCCTATCTTGGAAACGCTTGCTTTCCTGGCCACACACATCTCTGTAGAATTAAAGCAATTAATGAAAAACATAAATGAATTAAAATACAGGGAATTATCAGCGCTGTTTATTTAGATATTGCCACTACTAACCAGTGTGCTTCCATCTTACAAACCCCTTAATACAAACAAGGTCCCCTTCCTCAGATTTCACTGCATAAAAAAAGACAACCAAGCTATCTCAAGCCATGTAAAAGCAGGGAGGTGTTTCCAGGAACAGGGGAAGAGGTGGAGAAAGCAGCTCCCACTCATGACCTCAGTATTATGGAACCACTACCTGAAGAAACCTGAACAGTTGCACTAACACTGAAAGTACTAAAAAAGAGAAAAAGGGAAGATTCCCCCCTCCAGTGATCCCCAAAAGAAGAAACAAATGAGAGATTTCAGATATCTGAGAAATCCCAGTATTACTCGGCAAGTCATATTGTAACCGACATCTCAGAGCTGGAAAAACCATCTCTATGGGGTTGGGACAGAGACGTTCTTTACAGTAAGAGTCCCGGGCTAATAGTACATGATCATGCCTGCATGTCTGACCATGTTATTAAAAGAAACCTAACAATTAAGAAAGAACACACTGTCCTCCTGGATACCTGCTCTCTCCCAAAAGCATTTTCAATCAGCCCCAGGTTTAGGTACTGCAAAATCAAATTAACTCTGAATAGGTTATGCAGGTTCTCAGCTTCATTTTAGCACCCAGTACTATCCCCTGTCCAGAAGAGTCCCCCCACAAGGCTGCCTGCCATCACACACTTGGCCAGGCTGCACATGCTCCATGAGTTCTGATCTCTTTCAGAGCACTGTGGTGTGTAGCGGTGTGGCAGGGAGGGCAGACAGCCTCCTCCCATACAAGACTTTCCACAAAAATGCCTTGATAGTAGCTATCAGATATCTGATCTGGTTTGGCCTTACAATAGAGGTAGCCAAGTTGGCAAAGAAATACCTTTACCTCTTCCACAGCAACTTCAGAGCATGCCAGCATTGGTAAGGAAGGAAACAATAGTAAAAGGGACTGAAGGGAGCTTTCTTACAGATGCAAGCATTCAAAGAGCCTGCAGAGAAATCTAAACTTGAAAACTTCCTAAAATAATGGGAAATGAGATTATAGAATTATTTACAAGACACAATGAAGTGCTGAGGTTTGCAGTTTAGCTAAGTGAGGGCCCTTCAAGTTTGGGTATTGCTGAGGCTTTCGAGAGCTCAGTTTTTCGTAAGGGTGAATACAAATAGCTTCATGTCCACTCTGCTCCTAGGAAGCCATCAAGGCTGCCAGCTCTGTCAATAGAAGCAAAAGGCTTTTCTTGAAAGTCTAGAGAGCACCCTGGCATGGGTGAAAAACAGAAAAGAATGCTGTAATTTTTTTCAGTTATTTTCATTCAAAATAATTAATTAGAGGAATTAATCTGACAGTGACTGACAAAACAGCTGCTCTAGGACTTCCATTCTGCCTGTGTGCAATCATGTTAAATATTTCTAGTGTCTTCCTTTTTTCCGACATACACCCTTTAAAAAAACAACCTTAGAAAACAAAGAAAATGACAGTGGGAGAGAAATCAGTCTATGGGAAATCAGGAAAGGCAACTACTTCAAGGAGAAGGCCTTAGGGCAAATGTCTTCCTGTAACACTCACACATACAACCCACACTGCTGCTGAACAGCAAAGCTTTTTTTTCCTTTTTAATAACAACTACCAGGCTATACACATGAAAATGAAGTATACACTTTCCTGTTAAGCGTCACAGACGAGGTTTTCAAAACTGTTACATTTGTGTGGCTTTTTTCATCCAGAACTCTATGTCCACTTAAAATGAAGTACTTAAAATGAGTTGCAAGGACTACATTTCAAGTAGACCAAATATTCCACGTGTATAACAGCAAGTTAAGGTCCCCCTCCCCAGACAAAATGAACTGGCCACACAAAAGATTTCTCCTTTACTGTTCACCACTGTATCTGCAATTCTGGTGCCACCAAAATCCTCAGAATTATTATGAGGGATTTCAGTACATCAGTGTAAATAACCATGTAAATAACCATGCCCTTGCTAGTCTACCTAGAACAAATTAATGGAAATACTTCCCCTTCACCAAGCCATCTCAGCAGAGATGTAAGTGCTTTTACTCCATCTCCACAGAGTTAAGTTGATCTAAACCATCACTGATTGTGGCTGAAGCTAACACAGTCAAATACAGAATCAAAAAGACCAGAAACATTCACATAGTACATTACCATGGGATGGCAAAGTCTTAAATTTTCCCAGCTCCATCTGTAACAACTTATTTGTCTATACTTGCCTTGATCTAAGAATAATTCTTAAGGCAATTCTTTTCTTGTATGACAACTATACAAAGCACAAATAAAGAAAATTAGATACTGTCAGCTACTACATGAAGTAGCTAGTAAGCAAACATTTTCTTTTGTACAGTAGCACGAAAAGGTTTATACCTCCTTTTTGCTCTCCTTGTTTTGTTCAACTTCCATATCAATAGGGTTATTTCCATTTGCTTCCTCCATTTCATCCTCACTGGAAGACAAAAGCAAACAGTACTGTATTAGTCTGTGAGGCTCTTTTCCTGTAAACAGCATGCTGAAAGAAATGCACGGATGCACGAGCAAGTCCAAGAGCTTTCCTTAGTTTTAGTCCCAGTGTGTTTTTTAGGGGCTGGGCTGGGCTTTTTCATTTGGGATTTCATTTGGTTTTGGTTTAAATCAAAAGATTAACTGTAAAGATATGAGGACCATGTTTTGTAAAAGAAGACTTGTCTACTGTACTTAAGTAAAATACATCTGCTCAGATGAAGGCAAGATGCATTGAATTGATTACACAAGTAATTTTTTAAAGAACATGGGCCACCCAGCATTTTATCTTCACACAAACTGAGACAAAGAAATAAAGACTTGGAGTTATAGCAAGTAGCTAAAACGGATTTTATACATCTCCTTAACATTTAGCAAAACTGACATGCACAAGCTGAACTTCCTCAAGAACAAGCATACAGAAACGTTGGTGGTTTTTTATCATCCCCCCAGTGACAGCCTCACATTTCGTTCTCCCCTGGAAAAGAGGTTATCAGTTACAGAATAGGAACAAGCACAAAACTTGGGCCATATTGAAAGTGACCTTGGCACACCTGGCCAGTTTGGCTTCATCAGAATTTCAATCAGACATTAAACTGAATCTATTTTTACAATTCAGAATTTTTGTACTGTATACAGCTAGAGTTAATTGCAACATTTGGGATGATGCCCAGAAACAGAAGAAATAAGCTGATGTAATCAAAGTGGTTTATTGTTTGAGTATTTTTTTTATTAATCAAAAAATAAACGTATTTTGTCATGTCAAACTTTCCAGCCTGGGACAAGGAACTTAAGCTGGTGCAGGTATGTAACAACACCACGAAAGGCAGGGCTGTGCAGGGAAACCACAGTAGAAGTTGTGCTGGGGTGCTGGAGCCAGGAAGGGTGTGCTCACACTGGAGCAAGTACAGCAGGCATAGCAGGTGCTAGGTGAGCACAGCTGCTGCCTCCTTGCTGCAGCAACATTCTGGTGCAGCTTAAGGAACAATATTGCCAGGTGGCTTGAGCTGGTAGTCATCCCAAGAGCAGTCACTTGTGCAACACATGCAAGCTCTTCCAAACTGCCTGGCTCATCAGCTCATTCACAAGACACTTAGCTTGTGCAATCACAAGCATCCCCCCTCCCAGAGCCACACACACAAGGCCCCTCAAACGCAGCTAAGAACAGCTACTGAAAACCTGGTCCCAAATGCACTGGGAGCTATTTTAGTGACAATGTGAGGGGTTGGGGAATTTCCCTGCCTAGCCACAGAAGAGATATAGCAGTATTTGAGTGAGATACTTCAGACTGCCTTTTCTCTTAACCCCATCTTCAAAAGTGCTTCCTTGTGTTCACACCTTGGTTAAGATTTCAGCCTTTCTGCAAAGGCCAAAACCCCCATGGGCTTTGCTGTGCTGTTCCGCAAGTTCCCAAGACACGTGCTAGATCAAACCCCTCCACTCATTTCTGCAGTTTTAGACACTGATCATTAACTGCAGAACATTTCTTAAGTTTTGCCAACACCCACTGCCACAATACAGCCTTCAAATTTAGCAAGCCCAAGCTTCTCACCCAGCTTTGCTTGCACCCCTGCATGGCTGCACTGACAAATCTTTAGGGGTGTAGGGGTTTCACTATTCTACACTATGGACGGGAAGAAAGGAAAATCAGACCAAGCTGATGGTCTGGTGCTTAGCTTGCTGCAGATGTAAATCAAATCACACATTTCCAATCCAGCTGCCTTCCTGAAAGGTTACAAAATTACAGCACATGGCAGCCTATACAGTTCTTTCTCAATCACCAGATGGTTTGAGGTAGCAGTTTTCCCACCAAACAGGCATTGGTACCAAAGAGGTGCATTTCCAAGTTGCAGTAACTTAATTCATAAGCACAAAACAAAAACAGAGGTAGGATTAGAAGATCCTAAACTAGACAGCATGAGACAAACACTCCTTATAAAAGATATTTTCCCCCTCATAAATTAGCAGGAACATTTTAAAAAGCAGAATGAGGTGAAGAAATTAGAAAAAAACACCAAGAAAACCAAACCCAAAATCCATCAAGTCAACCTTTGCAGAGAAGGGAAAAGAACAGAAAGGGAAAAAGAGACCCAGGTCACAGAAAGCCAGCCAAATACTGGACAAGTTTGCTGGTAGTATTGCCCCTGGCCCTGCCTGTTAAGCAAATATTGTTGATCTCATGGAGAGATGGGAGAGGTTGAGCGAGTCACTGGTACAGTACAGCTCAACCCTGGAAAAGTTTCTTCCCCATTCCCAAATAAGACTTACTCATACACAGTGGAGCCAGCAAACAGCTCCCTGGGAAAAGCTTTTACAGAATTTTGTCCAATTATGTTAGGAAGTTTCCAAAGCCAGGCACACCTCAGCTTTGGTCTGCAAAAACATGAACTGTATTTTAGAGCAAGTTGAGAAGGCACCTGCATAAGGCAGATGGAGTAGGTGCTAGTCAGAGGTGGAGCTCTCCACCACCACCACATACTTAAGGCCACTGCATTTCTGAGGTTCTGTCAGCTCCAGAACTAGGCAAAGTCACCAAGCAGCAGTTCTAACTGTACAGATACTTCTAGCAATACACATAATGCCCACTGGCTGACCTGCCTCCAATGGCTTTCATGGGTATCTAGGAAGATGAACTTGCAGACAAAACCACAGAAGCAGGAGCCAAGCTCATCTGCTTAAGCTCAGTGGCTAGTGGCCAGAACACCACCACCCTCACCCAAAATCCTAATGCCTCCAGCACTCCTTAGGACACCTCTGTCAGAAATCATACTAAATTCTCCTGTGCTACCCTCTTCTCAGCCACTAAAAACCACCATCTTAATTTCATCTTCCCCAGGGAACAGCACTTAGCCTGACAGCCTATAAGTGTTCTAAGTGAAAGGCAGGGGAAAGGCCTGTGTGTGCATATGTACAGGCTGATGGGTGCTGCATTGGAACCTGTCCCCCATGAGGTGCATGCTCTCACTCTACTGAGCACCACATGGAAGAAATAAAAGCAGATTTCTAGCTCTTTCATTACCCCTTTTTAGTGTCCTGCTTATCAGATTTTCTGGCTCTGCTGACAACAGTGCCAATCAGCTTGTAAACAGTTTCAATTTCATTTTCTCTGCCCTCAAGCAGTATTAGAGAAAAAGCTTCTGGAGTGATGGGACACTGACCACTGCACTAGAGGACACTTGAAAATTGCACAGTTTTGAAAAGGGAGCACACCTATTTGCTGACAGATTCCTTCTGTCTTTAAGCAAAACAAAACATGCATAGCAGGGAAGAGGGGTGGGGAAAGAAGGCGTAGTACGAGGAAACATTTCAGGGAAAATCCTACACCTAGTTTCTTACAAGCTAACAGGAACATCTGCGATAGCCTAAAGAAATCAGTGTGCGTCAATACACAGCCTTTCTGCTTGCAAACCTACCTTTCCTCACGTTCCCTTTTTTGTTTACGAGCATGACGGTCCATCACGCTAGTTTTAGTCCTTGTCTTCTTCCAGGAGTAGTAAAATTTCACCAGGCTGGCTATTGATTTGTCAGGAAGCTGTAAATTAAACATGTATCCTTTTATACGTTTATATGCAAAGTATCCCCAGGAGTTCACATACAATCGGGTCTAGTTTTGTCAAAGAACATCTAATCCCTCTAACTTTGAGTTCTCTCAAAGGCTCAAGCAAGGCAGGTCTGCAGCCTTTCAAAAAGGATCTATGGGAGAGTATTCTAGGTTAGTGCCTACTATTTGGGATGTCAAAAATCTCTAAAGAGCATCCCAGCAAGCCTTCACTCACCAGCCAGGTAGCTGGGTTCCCTTCAGAATAAAGGAATGTATCAAAAGCAAATCCAAAACAGGGCCTTGAAACTGAGATAACAGTTTTAAAAGCCAACAGAGGCATGTGTAATCCAACCACAGGAACTGCTGAATTGCAGGCTGTATCCCAAGAATATCTTTGATGTTTGGTTTAAAAAGACTTATTTACACCATTCAAATGATGAAGTTTATTCAAAGTTCTCTACAAAAGACATAGTCAAAAGGTGAAACTTTACTGTATGGTGAACTGAAGACACAGAAAAACACGAGTCTCCCTCTTTTTTTTTTGTCCTCTTACACGAATGTAATTTCCTTGTAGCTATGAAGGTAGCTATGAAACATCTGCCTCCAGAAAGCATGAAACTACATTAAGACTAATTCTCTCCTGAGGTACTCTGCATGAATGTTCTTAGACACAACTTCTACTTTCTGGAAGTCCAGCCTTTCTCGCTGAATAAAACATGTTTTAGCTGTCTGATTCGGCTTGAAGGGCAGGACCAGTGGGGAGGTAAACAAAACTGTGAGCAAGAGCCAGATCTCTCTTTCAGACAAAACTGCAGTTTAAGTCTTCACTTGAGATAAGCCTGGTTTTCAGACTGCAGATTGACTTCTGGTCCTAATAACAGACCCCACCAGAACTACCATCCTGGGCCTCAGCTGCACAGTGGCATACATTCATCTACACAAGCAAAACGTAGGTGCTATGTTGATATTATGCTTACAGTAGCCATATAGCAGGCTGGCATGCTGGAATTAGAGTTCTACAGAACAAACCTGGGGACAAGGCTGCTCACGACAAATATCCACTTGGCTACAAACACATGCTAAGAGTGTTAAAATACCAGAACCAGCTCCAGTAAATAACCCAATTCTTACTCTCTAGCTCCAATGATTTTTCCCCTTAGTTCTACTAAGCTGCACTGGTGCTAATGGGGCAGCATATATAAACTAACTACTAACATGCTCCCAAGCCATTGATTCCTATCCCCAGCTAAACACAAAGCTTCATGCCATTTAATTCCTTTTATGCAGGATGGCTATTCTGGGAGCAACAGTAAAAAAATATCATTACCTAGGGAACAGTACATGAGCTTGGCATCCCCGTATAGGAATGCACTTCACTCAGGGACGGAGTCACGCTTCTGCACATAAAACAAATTGAGAATTTCTTGCTTTGGCATTTCACCAAGCAATAGGACAGGCTTTATCTTCTCTGTTTTCCCAGGACATTCCCCTTTTGTCTCGTTTCCCCCTCTCTCCCCTACTATAAAAGAACAGAGGAATAAAGGAAACAGCTTCACCCTTCAGGAGTACAGAACTCTCCAAACTGTATCATCTATCCATAGTGTGCACCAGCCCTGTCATCTGATCCAAGGGAGTGGGAGACCCTACGACTCAGGAACATTTGGAAATGAATGCCAGTAAAGGAATATTCAAGGAGGACATGAGGAAAACAAGCCCCTTTCTGCTGCCCTTTTGAAAACGGACCTGGCAGTTCTCCTTCTTACTTGGTGACAAGTCACCTTCCGCTTTTCAGTGGCCTCAGCAAAACAGACCTTCACCTATGCTTTAAAGAGGCTGAACAGACTGCAGCAGCCTAGGCTTACTTCAAAGGGTCACAACCAACATAACTGGGTCCTGCTGGAACACTGGAGAGGCACTTTACTGAAGGAGAGCAAAGAACAAAGTCTGGCTCCCACACAGGTGATAAACTACTTGAAGAAACACTCAATATATAATTAATTAGAATAATTTTTCAACCCATCCTATCTTTCAAAGGAAAATCGCACACCCCCCTTTCAGACAGAAACCTACCCTTGAAGTTTTCAATCACAGTTAAAAAAAAAAAAAAAAAATCACTGCTAACCAAAAGCAAAGGACTGAATGCTTCCAATAAACCTCTTACCACAGCATCCACTGACAGTCCCAAATCACATTAAGCACAGACTTCACTGTCAAAGAAAACGAATTCCTAAAAAGCAGGCCATAAGAAAGGAAATCAACTTGGCACAGAGATGATCTTTGTGTGTGGGTGGGCACATATGTACAGACCATGCCTGAACTCCAGCTGAGACAAACACTACCACAGCATGCAGGAGACTAAAAACTCTCATTTCCCACCAAAAAGAGATCGCACAGCCAAAGTTTATCCTGAGCCAGAAAAGCACTTCAGGAAAACACTTCTACAGAGACTCTGCAAACAAGGCTGTTTTTTTCTACTCATAGTAATGCTTTCCCTTTAACATCCCCTTTGGCTTGTTCTGCCCTGACAGGAGGTCACTACAGTCAGCACTGAAGACAACAGTCAGACTGCCTGTTCTGCTTTTCCATTCCTGTGACTCCACTTACCATCTGCTGGATCCTGTGAAAGGTTTTCCCATGGAAACTAAAGGCTTGTTCAAACAAGACCTTGTCTTCCACTGTCCACTCATCTGGAAATGGAGTGAAGTTTGGCAGATCTGCCAAAGACTTCTCAATGTTGTGCTTGTGCCAAAACAGCATCCCAAGAGCCTAGAAATAAGGACACCAAGAAGACAACAGTAATCACAAGGAACACTATTATATGCATGCAAAGGGAGAGCTAGCTACAGCATTTTCCTAAGGTGGCATGTTAAACTATTTTAATGCTCAGCTACATCAGACACTTTTTTGTGTGCAAGAAACCTGGAGTGTGACCTCCACCCTGCTAGGACTGTGAAGACCAACTTGAAGTTTTTGCAAACCACACAGGTAGCAATGTAATACAAGAGTAGCAGCAGAAAAGGGGTGAAGAAAACTGAAGAAATTACTCTAACTTTACTGATCATGGTATGCACATTGAGCAGACTTGGTGAGACTACCTAAGAAACAGGCTGGACTAAATGAAGTTTCTTGCCAGTGCTAAACTCCACTTCCTGTGCAATTAGGAAGTCGGTTTAGCTCACAGGAGTTTTACAGTTGTTCAGTGGTCTCTTTCTGAGGGGAAGGAAGGAAAGGAGGAGACAATGAGGGAAGAACTGGAAGAAGGAAAGAAAGAGAGAGTGCACAACCTTCACTTGCTGCTAAGATGTCCCTGGCCTGAAGAAGGAACAAATCTCATTTTGGGGGCTGCTCACTTGTTCCCTTGAGAGATGCCTCATTTCACTGTTACAGTCTCTGGTTCTCAGTTCCAATGACAAAGTGCATGCTCCTCCTGCCATCTCCAAGACCCTCGCTCGCAGCCACCCCCCTCCCATGGGCATGCAGCCACTTAGCGTTATGGCACATCACTATATATGACACGCCAGCAACCACCACAAGTCATTTTGGGAAGGCCTGACTGCAGAGTTAGAAACCAGCCCTTTCGCAATGGCAGTAAAGTGAAAACAATCCCTAACATGCTGAGTAAAACACCAGAGTAACCTGCTCTGCATATGCAAACTCAGCACAGGTTTCGCTGCTACAGTTACCCTCACCTAGTAGTTTCACCCTGGCTGCTCAGAGCTACAAAATCCCTCCAAATTTGGGGTTTCCCCATTGTTTTGCTATGCAAAAAGCAGTTCCTTTATGGGATCTTCATCCCCTGAGATTCAGCAGAGAGTATAAATATTAGTGTTATCCAAGACCTTGTCCTGACCCTACTGGCCTCTCAGTGCTGTCCTGGCACCCTCTACTCCCTTTTGCCACCATGCAGAACAAGAAGTAGTCTTGGCTGCAGCACAGTCACTCACTGTGCAGATGTCACAGGAGCCACACAGCCACCAATCTCCATCCGCTCTGGAAAGCATGGAGCCAAAAAAAAATACAAACTCTTTTGCAGTTACAAAGGATTGAATTCTCTCCCCTGCAACCCCTTTAGCTTCAGATCTGTATCAAATAACACTGTGAGAAAGCAAGGGGAAAACAAGGAGGGAGACATTTCAGGAGGACAGGGTAGCATTAAATTCCAGCAAGGTGCTAGCAAGGGCTGAGGGGACAGCTGCTTACACAAAGCAAAAGGTAAACAAAAAGGTTTTCCTTACAGGTTTGTTTAACAAGAAAGCAGCATTCCCCCTCCATCCGATGCTCTGCACTCACACTCAGGCAAGCACACAGCTTTTCCAGCCTCCTTTGTCCCAGAGTGTCTGACACGCTGGCAGGAGGGCACAGCTCAAGGCCAGACTCGTTGTAGTACTCCCAAAAGCCTGTGACTGCTATGGCTCAGCACAACCACCTACAGCTATTTACAGCACCATCTCAAGTGGGCTTGCCCTGCAGGGGCTCACTTGCCTGCCAAAGCCTGTCCTTTGCCTGCCCTGGAGCTGGTGAGGATGCAGGGACTCCCACCAGCACAGTCCTGAGGCTCCCACCATCACCCAACAGCAGCAGAGCCAACAATGGTGCACTTTGGCACAAGGTGAGGGGAGAGAAAGATCAGAGATGCGGGAGCTGCACATGGCACCGATGGGTCAGATGGACAGAAAGACACCGGGGCAGGGGAGCACCAGCACATGCCCCAGCCACCCTGACAGGCAGCTCACCATTCCTTGCAACAAACTGGCACATCTTCATCTACAAAGGCAGGTCATGGGAAGGGGGCACACACAGAAGAATGGGAACCTCTGTGTGATGACTGACAGCCAAGCGACCTGCACAGAGGCCCAAAGAGACCAGCTGTCAGGGGGATGTATATGGGGAAAGGGCTGTCTTGGCCAGCAAAGCCCAGAGGCAGTGGCCAAACTCTAAAGTGAGCTCTGACTGGCTTCCAGGGAGGCCATATCAGCTTGTCCATAGGTACTCAGCCAACAGCAGCTCTGATAATACCTGCTAAAGACAATGCGCCTTGATGATATAACAAATCATCCTGACTGGAAAGCCTTGATACTTGTCCTCAAAATACAAAATGAATACATGGCTTCCAGAGTGATACAAGCTAGATCTCCTCCACTTATATCCTGGAAGTACCTAGGCATAGCTGTCGAGGAAATCCCAAAGGACCTGGGAAACACATTTAACTCCAGAGTGTTATGCGAGACTGCTAGGGAAGGAATGAGAAAATTTTTAGGAGGGACATTTTTATAAGCTGCTCAGCCACTTCACATCCTGGTGTGGTGAGTCCCATAACTCCTACTTCTATACACAGAGAAAATAAAACAGGGAAAAACACTCCAAAGAGTAAGTGGGAGGTCTGTATTCCCAACATTAAAATTAATGCAAATCTACATTAGCAAAATTGAAGTTTTAAAAACCATAATATTCCGTGGATGCCTAAGACCACCTCTTTTGGCACGTATTACCCACAATACCCAATACCACGATATACTGATCTCAACTGAAATAAGCTACTATCTGTATTTTCACTTAAATTCACAGTCTCTTAGTGCCTTTGTGCTCCTTTTATTGCTGTTTTCTGCCCTCAGAAACTAATTATGAAGTCCGAATATTCCTGGCTTTGCTGAAAAACTTGGTGGCTTTCTCAACTTCAATGTTCTTGTTCCACAAGAAGTCTTTTTGAACATGAGAATGAACCACTGGCAGTCTGACTCAAATATGACAGCAGTCATTTAAACAGAAACTCTTGCCCATCCAAATCATGCACTTCTATGCTCATGGCCATTGCCTGAACAATTTCATAAGCTTCCTCATTTTCTTAGAATCCCTTTGTAGAGACAGTACATAATTTGCCAATATAGTAATTCAGATTCCCCACCTTCCCTCTCCAGGAAAGTACTAGTGCATAAAGAAACTCCACACAGAAAAGGGGTTCTGGGAGTGTTCAAGAAGTAGCCACCACAGGAAGGATAACACTCATGGCCAAATTCTGTTATAAATTACAATGGTTTTGGTTTTCTTCTGAGTCTGGATGTAAAACCAGAGATGAACTCCATATCCCCAGAGCACCATTCACTTTTAGGAACAGTCAGTTTTGGGAGGAGCAGGAGGGGAGAAAACACCATACAGAAAGGAGGAAGCAGTACTAGGCAGTCAGTGTAAGTCATGTTTTAATACCTGCTGAAAAAGATTTTAGAATAAAGTAAGTATTCAAAGGGTTGTTACCTGCTCCATATTGTATCCATGCTTCTCTTTAGCAATGGCAATATATTCATCCACTGAAAAACAAAGAGAAGGGGTAAGAATATTTCATATAATAATCTCATCTCCTCTTCCCTTCCCCCTTCTAGTCTAAAACCCAGTTCTGTAGCTCTGACTCCAGCCACAGTCACTGCATTCTCCACAGATAACTCACGAATAGCTGCTGTTTTCAACAATTCAGGGGAAGAAGGAAAAAAAAAAAAAAACCCAACAGTCAAACTCACACATTTTTTCCTTAACAAGCCTACATGATGCATGATACCCAATACAGTTCCAATCCTGCTGAAACACAAAATATAATATTTCAAAACTAATCAAAACTATAGACATGACTGTCTCAACCACTTCTCTGCTGTTTCGGTATTTTGGGGGGCAGGGCTGGTTGGTTGTTTTGTATTGTTTCACATTTTGTTGTTGCTTGGTTTTTTGTTTGTAGTGTGTGAGTGTGTGTGTGTGTGCATGTATTGTGTGGGGTTTTTTTAAATCCCCCAAACAGTTGCTTTTTCTTAAAAACAAAAATCCCCAGACACAATCCATACCTTCCAGTGCTGCCAGACTCCTAGTGTTGCACAACCACTGCAGATATCTTGGCAAATTTTTCAGCCCTCATGCTTCAGCAGTTTTCATCTTGGACTAAACCCCACTTCTAAGTATTATTAGGACCCCATGAGCTTTTAACCTTTGCAACGTGAAGATGCCCTGAGGAGCTATATTTTGCATAGATGGGACTAAAACCCAAATGCCTCTTTAGGTATGAGTGACTGAGACTATATTATATCCAACAACACACATTTGAGAAGACTGGATCAAAGCCTGTACCAGTGGTGGAGTTCTGTGCCCTTGTGCTTGGTCATTATTAAATAATATTAAAGGATAACATCACCCTTGGAGAAAAAAAAAAAAAATTAAAAGTACAAGCTAAAAGGTGAGACTCTTGCTTCACCTAATGGAGTGGAAGATGCTGGAAGCATTGGCTGCCTGTAGGATCATCAAAGTGCTATACCCTGATACACTTACCACACAGAACTGATACAGGTAGAATCGTCCAACATTGGGAGAAGAATGACTTCCAAGATAAGTCACTCAGTAATAAACTCAAATATCACTCCTGCTTCCTTCTCTGCAGATACCCAGGGACGGATGCAAGCAAATTCCTGGGCTAAGCACCTTCAGAAGAAAACGATTCTGTGCACACTGCAGCTAAGGAAGCCACATCTCCCATGGGCTGGGCTTCACAAATAACTTCAGCTTTCAAAGGTGCCTCTCCCATGTTTTCTGCCTTTATGGACTCTAGCATGGGGTCTTTGGTCTCTAATAGCATAGCACTTCTTAAAGCCTTTCCTTCAAGCTGGGACTTTCCCCAAGTTTTCCTTCACCATTAAAATTAAGCAATGAAATCAAAAGACATTGGGAAAACAAAGAGGCCAGATCAGAAAATGCACAACAGGAGAGCACCAGCCTCTTACTTTCATCTTGTCATCAAGAAATTAAATCTAGGTACTTGAAGTAGATGTCCCCTCTTACTAGACAATATGATATGTGATATCAATGTCAGGCCTTCATTTGGGAAGGAGATGCATTAGTTACTTTTTACAAAAAGGTGTTGCAAAAAAAGTGCTTTGTTAAGTGCCTTGGAAAAGTGCATGAGACTGCTCATACAGGCACACATGGCAGGAGAAAATCATGCAGTAAATACAAGCACAGTTCCACCTTAGCAAGGGTGCTCCATGAGGTTCTTGCTCTTCCAAGCTCCCATCTGCATATAACTGGGACGCCAAAGGGGCAGATAAGCCTGTTTGTTGGACCACATTCTGGATACATTCAATAAAAGTTTTATTAGCCCTTTGGAGAAAGATGTAATCATCAACATTCATTTGCACCCTGAAGCACAGACACATCTGCATCTTAAGTAAGCAAATTGTTTCAAATGACCATGCTGAACTGGGATGAAAACCACCCCTTCTTGCAAACAACCTGTTCTTGCACAAGGCAAGCAAAACAGTTGCACAGACAGTGGAGGTGACTAGGACAGTGACAAGAAACTTCTCTGGCTGAAATCACTGTAATCTTTGCCTAATAAAACATCCTAGGGTTACCAAAGCGTAGGAACCTCAGATATCAGCTCTGCCATGGAAAAAATAAAATGAAAATACCACACATACAAAAAACCAACCCCCTACAACTTGCAAAACCACACTTCAAGGAAAGAACAAAATAACATGATGAAGGATGATCACACAGAGGAAATGGGACAGAGAATGGAAGTACCTTCTCCCTACACACCATCCCTCCCCTCCACATGCCAAATAGGGCAGGGAACATTAGTAGGATATGCGCAGAAGAAGAACTTCAGATGCTCCCAGACTTTGTAACTGCACCAAAACCAAAGGCTGATGTGGAACCCTAACCACACTTCCCTGTACTTCAACTAAATGCTCTCAGCTTCCCTCGGACAGGTATTGTACATGCAGTGTTATTTATTTTGTCTAAGAGTGAGGTGAAGGAAGGGGGAGGGAAAGGAGCTGAATTCTCCTAAGTCCAAGGCTGAATTAAGCTCCTGAATGCTAAGTACTGCTGCATTAACTAGCTCGCTTTCACTGTATAAAGATCTACCGTTCCTGATCTGACTTCAGCATCTTATCTTTTAATATATACCGAGATGAGTCTGCTCTCCTTTCCAGCATACGTTTCTTATACCAGATGCTATATGAAAATATATTTCCTTCCCCTTGCTCCCCAACACTCAACCCTCCCCACCCCTCCTCCCCCCAAAAAAACCCAAAATCATTACAGCATTTTCTCATCTGAGCAAGCAAGGTCCCCACATATCAGTACCAATAGAATTTCTCTTGACTCAAGTCAATACACTAGACTGTAACTGACCAGCCCATGAAAGGAGGCAGGATGCTTTTCTTGTCATGGTGGTGTCTGTAACACCTCAATGTTACAGCAGAGAAAAGAAAATAAAAAAAAGGCAGTAAGCAATAAATTGACTATGACCACAGAGAAATGTTCCTTCTATATACTAAAAGAGCGTTTATAGATGAAGGACAAGGAGTACACTGTTGTACTCTACTCTTGGCTTGCTCCCTACCTGCTTACTGAACCTAGCCCAATTCTGCTTGTCATTTCTTGGCTAATTGCAGGTTTCCTCACTTTGATGCTTGCACCATCAGAGAAGTATGACAGTCCCTTGAGCAATCCTTCTGACTGCTCTCTATTTACCATCCCCCTCCATACAAAGCCAGCAAGAAAAAGCATGGCACCAGCTGAGTCACAGAATCCCTTTAGCCTCCCATACCATTAGAGCCTGCAACTGCCACAAGCTTAACACTTCATATGCCACACCAGATAAATAGCATGCCCTCCTCCACCTCTGCCTTCCCCAAGCACTTCACACAAGCCCAGGGTACCAGGCATGTGAATTCTGCGACATTGCATTTCAGTCCCATTCAGTCATGCTCAGCATGTAACCCAGCAATCTGTTTAGACATCAAGAGTTCAGAGACAGAAGAGCCTGGGGCAGAGCCCTTCTTACACCAGAAGAGACAGTTTGCCAGCACAGTTCTTAGCCACTTTTCACGAGTGAACAAGCAAGAAGAGCAAAGCAATCCCATCCCATTTTCCTCCTCAACTACATCACCATTCACTTTTTCTACCAGCACAACTTTTCCCCAAACAGGGCAAACAAGAGCATCTTCTGCTTCCATCCAACTCATTCCTCTGTGCTGGAAAGATACTTCTGCACAGAGCAGGCCAAAAAGACAACAATACCTGAATTGAAACAGTTGTGTGACACAGGAGATGCATTGCTTCTGTGAAGGCTCTTGTTGCTACTAGAAACCAGATGGGGGGAAAGGACATAAAATCATCTGGTATTTCTTTACCTACTTGGCTACGTTTCTTCTCTTGCATGCATTTTAGCTCTGTGGAGGTGAGCAGGATCCTCTGTCTGCCCCACACCAAAATGGAGCGAGCACTAGCCCAAAGAGCCCCTTCCCACAGCCAGTCAATGCTCAGGAATGCAGAAATAGCACAAAAGGTGGGGATGCAAAGGGAAGAGAGACCCACAAACACATTATCACCAGCAAAGAGAAGTGCAGAGGGTTCAGATGCTAAAAAAAAACCCTTCCTAATACAAGAAGTGAGGTCTACTATGAGATGACCAAGGAAGCCCAGATGTAGCGCACACACACCAAGAGACAAGGGAAATGGAAAGGAGTGGGAAAAGAAGCACAGAAAGATGCATCCCCCCTTGCCACCTAGAGAGGAGTTTCTGACCAAAATGGTGTCATCAACCCCCTGAATTTTTGTGGTACTGCTTCCAGTAATCTTTCTCATACACCCTTTTCTTCTGCTAACCATCTTCCTGCAAGAATTCCTCACCAGAGGCAAAAAAAAAAAAAAGGGGACCCTCTTGGCTGACAGAGAGGAGGAGGGACAAGAGCAAACAACTGCATTGCTGATTTTCAGTCCCGCATCCTAGAACACTGAGTTGAGAGATATAAACCAGGAACATTAATTTCAAAGGGGGGGTGAGAGAATTCTGAAAAGACAAATGCCTGAAAGCAATTGCTCCCCTCATCACCATTTGATTAGATTAAACAATCTCTGTAAGTGGGTCTTCTGGGAAAACTTCTCCCCCAACACGCAAATTGCTTCTTTATGACCCCACAAGTATTGCAACATGTTTACTGGAGTCAGTGACCCCAAGGAAGCTTTGCAGCAGAAGCAAGTGTGCTAAAGCCTATAGTAAGCAACAGGAATGCAGAGGTAGAGCTGTTGCTGCAACCTCAGTTCACCCCCATTACCAGGGTACTGCAGGAGCTCTGAACACTTTGCATATTACGTGATGCAAAAGCCTGACAGAATGGGGTGAAATAAGGACAAAAGCAGCATCCTTCACAGCCTCAGTAATGTGCTTCACAGGGTTTGATCAATGCTGAAACCTGTGAGGAATTCTGGATGTTGCTCTACATCTCCCCCTCCCCTCCATCATCCTTGAGAACTAAAACCAAAAGAAAACCAAAATAAAAGTCAAGACACAGACCAAGTCAGTGTTGCATGAAGTAAATAAGGAGCATGGATTAGACACATACATGTGAAATTCTCCCAATTTCAAAACACAATTATAATGGTACATAAACAAGTAAGCACAGTTTTTGCCTCGGCTATAAAACTGAGCAGCTGCATTGCTGTCCCACCACCCTTGCAGCATCGGTGGAACAATCCTGCCACCTTGTGGTCCCAGCACGGGAGAGGAGGCTGCTAACAGCAGAAGAGTTTGGACGAGTCTCACTAAACCAGCTGTAACAGGAGGCAAGGGGAGCAGACAGATCAAAGTAACATGGCCTGACTACTTCTTCTGGACAAAGTCACTTAAAAGAAAACAAACCCCTCCTATTTAAAAAGAGTCTTCCACCTTGGAAAAGCTATTCCCTCTTCTTGGCAAGATGCGATGCGTGTCACAGGCAGGAGAGGAGCAGCACCCACCCAGCCTCGTTTTACACTGTTTCTAGGGACAGAGTGCTAGTTACATAGACACAAAAGCTACGTTAAAAGAACAAAAAATCATTTTATGTAACTGAAGGCATGAGAGAATTTAGGCCTCCACTGCACCTGCAGCAGGGGAGGGAAAATTCTCAATGCAACTGCAAGGCAAAGGAAAGCCAACCCTACAAGGAGAAGTTTACTGAATAGGAGTAAGAGAAAACACCCTGCAGCAGGGAAGGGTACCCTGAGTCACGGTACTTCACAGTGTATCTCAACCTGCTATCCACTTACTGTACCTCAGATTTTACTTGTGTATCATCTCTTGTCCACACATCAAGGACTGTAGGGTTCCACTGCATCAGAAGTCTCCTTTGGCAGCACAGCCAGGCTAAGCACCCCTCGCTACCAGCCACCTCTTCCCACCTGGAAGCACAAACATTTGCCTCGACCCGCAGGAAACCAGACTGGGAAACCATTTCACCTGAAAAACACCCCTCACCCAAGTGGCAGTGGAGCCATACAAGCACTGACATGTGGTTGAAAGTATGAAGATGCTCTCAGCCATGAGGAGGGGCAGTCCCAGACCCTCCTATCCCCAGTCCTGGCTACACAGGCCACCCTCTTCTCTTGTGCTAGCTCTGAAGCCACTCAAGGCACTGAAGAGCTGACCACCACCAAAGCAGCAGCTATTCATAGAACAGCTTTACACATTCTGTACGGTTCAACACCATAGGAAAAAAAAAAAAAAAAAAGAAAAAAGAACTTTTCTGGGAGGTTACAAAAGCTTGAGAAGAGACAAGCCCTCCTAGTGCCAGAGAGGGATCAGACTGGATCAGCCTGAAGTGCAACTCATTCTTTGCCCCAGCACAGCAGACTGACAGGGATGAGTGAGCAGGCAGGCAGCAACAAGCACGGCTATGTTAAATAGCACCAGTGGGGAAAGAGCTGGTCATGAAAACACACCTGGGGCCTGGAAATTGCAGCCTCAGAGAGCATAAAACAAGGAATAAAATGGACTGACCCACTGTTAGGAGATTTATTCCTGATAGCTACCAAAAGCTTCCTTCCCCACACAAAGGCAGCCAGCCCCCACCCAAGCAATACACACTAATAAGACAGAAAAGAAACGGTATTTCCACCTCCCCCTTTTATTATCTTTAATACTGCTCTTTGCAAGGCCTGTATCTAAGGGCAAGTCCAAAGTTGAAACACCAGCGATGGCTAAAGACCTGACACATCTGCCTTTAAATTTCGCTCAACCAGCAAGAAGGCTGTTCTGCAGACACAGGTGTACTGACAAATCTCGCACAGTTTTTGCAGCTTGCCAAAACTATTTTAAACTGTTTACCAGGAAAGGAATTTTGCTAGTAGACACATTACTTTTAAAGCTTTTACTAACATATGTTCATTCCTAAAGTTGCACTCTCAGCTGACACTATCACATCAAGAGGATCAACACTGCATACATCTGTGGATGTTGCTTTTCCTTTACTATGGGGGAAAGCCAGACAGCTGACGCTTTCTTGCTCTCTGACACTGCTGCTGTTCTCCCTCTGAAAGGCTATGTGGATGTCCATTGTAAAGGCATTCATGGAAGACCCTAACAGAAGAAAGACTGTTTCTTGTATATCCATCACATTTAACCTTCAGTCAGAAATTTGCTCTGCCATATCACCAAATGCCAATTCTTTATGAAGGAAGGACACAGGCTTCTGTATCTACAGAGCCTGGGTACTACAAGCCCAGATGTCTTCATATGTACCACAGAAAAGAACAAGGGAGATCTGACAGGGCAGTAGCAAAGTGGAAACACTACCTCCGGGATATAGCACAGAATAGGAAGAGCCACATCAGATCACCCAGGGATCTAAACTGTGACCATATAGGACCTGAGCACAGCTATCATTCAGCAGTGAAAATCTGATCCTAAATCAGACACAGGCACTGGACTGTGTTAAATGTACTCAGCCACATCACTTGCTTTTGGGTTTGGAACCCATATAAGAACATAAAACCAGTACACATTAGCTTTTGGAAGGGAAGGAATACCTATTCAAGTGTATAACTTCCAAGACACAGACAGGAAGCTAGACAGGACAAATGCACAGAGAACATGCCTGAACAACAAAGTGAGTTTATGGCAGAATGGTTCTTTGCATTATTCAGCACAGTGCTCTCTATTCAGCCTGAGAAGCCCTAAAGCCAGATTTATTCTGCTGTCAAACCATGGCTAGGAGTTAACTTCTACTGAGGGTTTACAATCTTGGGTTATATACTTAACTATATGTCCAAGGAATGCAAGCAGCAACATTATTGATACAGTTGTAACAAGCAGAAGAATACATACATATATATATGTATTTGATCTGATAGCTTAATGCAGGAGTCAACTTGGATTAGAAGAAACCTGTCTTGTGCAGTTCTCTTCTGGAGATTATTATTTCTTGACATCCTTTCCCAAAGCAAAATTCACCGATTTGAAAAAATACCATTTGACACAAACTGATGACAGAGTCAGCATGGGAGACCACAGATTCAGGCTAACAGCAGTCTGATATGATGCCCCAGTCCTCAACCTAGGAACATTCTAAGTTCTTCATCCATGTCATGCCATCCATATATATTGCTAAAATTCTGAGTCTGCAAAACAGCACAAAATACCATAAAGTTTGGTTAAGGAACCTGCTCTCAACCAGCTCCAGAAGCCACCAAGGAATATGCAGACTCAAAACCCTCTAAAGAAGGTGAAACCTTCACCAAGGTCAATTTTCCACCCTCCGAAAGATTTTGAAAGCTCCTGTCTAAACCAGAACTGTTATATTCCCTACTGTAGTAGAAATGCAAACTAACAGAAGAACCATATCAGAGACAGACTTCCTAAACAGCATGGATAGCTTCACTTCCCCATGACACAAAGTCTTTGTGCAGCATGAGGACACATACAAGGGGTGTGTGGGAGCAGAATATCCATCAGGTTAAATTACAGCGCATTATTAGTGTCACTGGTAATAAAGCCTGTGACAAAAGAGCAGAAGCCATGCTGACCTCTTTTATAATGGACACAAAAGCAAAAGAAATGATCAATTTGTCCCCTAGCTACTTCCTTGAAGGATGTCGCTTAGGCCGAAAGGAAGCATCAGGCAAGCCAGCAGGCAGCAAAAGGAAAGAGACAAGCCAGAGACACAGGAGCTGCCCTTGACAGATGAGCTGAGAACCAGGAGCTGCTCCTGGCAGGGAGAGAGCCTCCAGGTGCAACTGCCCGCATCCTCAGCAGCTAGAACAGGAGAACGCTCTGATCCTGAACAGCAAGTGGTCAGGTCACAAAAACACCACTTACTATTTCAGTATTTGCAGCCAGCCCCTCACTTCCAAACTTAGCTATATGAATAACATAATAATAGTCAGCAATCCACGTGACCTCTGCACTCTTTAACAAGTTGCACAAAACTTGTTTCCAGCAAAATTAGATAAAGAATGATAGGGACTAAGTGAAGGCACCTTGATGTTGGAGGAAAACTAATCCTTCAGTTGTATTTTCTGAAGTATTACTGAGACGCTTTTGTTCCTTCTACATGCACAGTTAAAAACTTATTTTCAGATGTCTGAGCCTGGCCTCTCCTGAGAAGGCAAGGGCCTTCCCACAACGCCACTCATCGCACTACTATATCTGGGTGCCAAGAATGAAAATATTAGGTCTAGAACTTGTTTTGGAAAGACTTCCAATGCACACAGTGATGCATAACCTGAAGAATACAGGCTATCTCAAGAGCAGCTGTGGCTCTGTTCCCCAGTTGACTGCTCAATCCCTCTCCTGCAAGTTTCTATTCCTGCTTCCTGCAAGAACAGTTCGGCTGCATGATAATCAGTTGCTTAATCACTTAATAAAGCAGGCTATGAACTAAGGCAACATAAATAAGCACCTACTACAGGTTAAGGTACAGTGGTTCATGAAATTCCTGATGCCTTACCTCACACAAGATGAGAGCCTGGACAACGAGGTCTAGGTGAAGAGCCCTTTCTCCACTGAAAATCAGAAGCTACTTTCAGTCAAACTCACATGGATTGCCCTACTGTAGGCAGGCCAGCCTTTAGGAGACACTAACACACAATACACCCATTCTTGCACTTGATTGCTTCCCAGAAACCTACTCTGGTCTGAAACCAAAGATGTACAAAGAAAGAGTTTTGATCCTTCCAAGAAGTCCATACAAAAGACAACAAGCTGACACAGCTAAATCTTGGACAACATCTTTAATAGCTGCTAAACCAAATTAGCAGTATTACGTTGATAAATACAAATTAAGTCAATTTAAGAAAAAAAAAATCAAATTATAGATTCATACGTCACATCCTGAAACATGGATTGCATACAGGACCTCAGCCTTCAAGGCTGATCCTAAGAGACAGCAGAAAAGCCATCAACGCCAGTAACTAGTTCCTGGAGTATCAGTGGTAGGTGATCACAGCTTTTAGACAGGATTTACAAGCCCAGTCCTTACTGATAAGTTATTATGTACAACTACTAACCCTTGCAGTGCTAGAAAATTCACTACCAGCCTGCCATAATATGAATTTGCATGAGAAACACATGACTGGGAGAGAAACTTAACATGAAGTACAAAAAAAAAAAGTACAGAAAAAATATCTAGTGGGAGTGGTTCCTAATTAGAACACGAAATGCCACCACAAACACATTAGGGTGAAGGAAGCTCTGGCACACGTCCTTGAGAAAACCTAGCAACTCTGCCTCCTGCACCAGCACCTCTGTAAAGGTCACAGTCAGCAGTATATAAACTCACCATAGCAAGCTGTTACGGCCATGACCTCCCCAAGGATTCCTCAGTGGAGGACATATCCCATAAGAGCTCCTCCCTGCCTGCACAGAGCTCCCATCACATCCTTATGAACATGCACTTGCTGGTTGCATTTGCTGACTAACCTTGCTCTATGGAAAAATAAGAATTAAAAATAAGAACAAAAAGTTACCCTCCAGTTCCCTGATCCTTCTTATTTTCCCTCACAGCTACCACAAGAGGGGTCAGGAAAAATGACCTAGTCCTCTGAAACACTCCAAGCTTGCCACTCCCACCAGGACCAGCAAGACTGGAGCACAACTCAGCCCATCCCAGGGCTGGGTTCAAGCAGTAAGTAACTGCAGTGTGCCGGTTCTCATCATACTGGTCCTACAACTCACAAAGCATCTATCAGGCTGGCTAAGACTGCTCCCAGACCTATTTCAGATCAAGCCTCACTGCCAAGGTAACTCTTCATACAGCTATTATCACTCCATTATATCCATGTCATCTTGTCTCTAAAGTTCTCTTAGGAAAAAAGCTGCTTCTAGCGCCAGCTCTAGCTCAATCCCTGCAAGCAGCAGCAACAGTAGTGGCAGCCGGCATGTTCGAACTGGGTCACCTCAGCACAGTCAGAGAAGGCCTGTTTCACACTGCAGTAAAAAGGAGGAACAAACAGGTGGCAGGAGAGAACAAGGCACATAAAGAAACTGGTGACTTCACCCCCCCACCAGCACAGCAGCAAAAATTCCTTCAGGATAATGCAGCCACCTCAGATAAGGCATTCTTTCCCTGGATACTCTTCAATACATTCTTTCCTTTGGGCTTGTTTGTGGGCTCTTTTTGAAAAGGAAAAAAACAAACCAACCAACGAACCAAACAAACCCCCCCCCCGAGAAACAGGCCACAATCCACTGAAATCCATCCCAAACACATACACCCTAGTCCTTTCAACCTAAAATGTTTTCTTGGCTCCAATACAAACCGCTGCTGTGAAAGGGTTAAAATCTCAATTTAAATATACATTCAGGATCCAGATGTATCAACCTGCAGCAGTAATGATGAAAGAGCCGCTCTGAGATTTCCACACAGCATTGCAATAGCAAGTAGCACAGCAGATGACAAACAAAGGAGAAACTGCAGCTCTAAGTATGAGACTACTCAGCCATTTCTGCTTCCATATTCCCATCCCTGACCAAGGCGGCTGCACACCCACTGAGCACCAAGACAACCTTTCGTGGGGTTGCGATATAAAGCAGAAACAATAGGGGTTGGAAGTGAGAGAGGACCAAAAATAAAACTACAATTCCAACTGTTTCAAGTATCCTGTTTGCAGGAGAATGAGGAGAGACTTAAAAAAGCAGCTTTGCTGAAGCTGAATACACATAACACTACACCCTCTCCCTCGCTGCTGCTGCTGCCTGGGGAAGGGTGGCTCCCCGGTACTGCTGAAGCACTAATCCCTTCCATTTTAAATGTATCCTCTTAAACAGAGGCTTCATTTTCTAAAATGGAGATTGTAAGATCAACATTTATCCCCAGTCTACTCTCTCCCATTTGTGGTTTTCCACTCACATTTATTTATTCCTAGGGCACACTACACTCCAAGGAAAATGAGTGCTGATGACGATAGTAAATGGAATAATATGTCCACAGAATTCACAGGCCAAAATAAGTGAGCCAGGGGTGAAAGAATAAGACCAAGCAGAAGCCCTTCTTAAAACAGTTATAGCTCAGCTACATACTCAAAACAGAGACTTGCCACACAAAGCATGATTGAGCACACACAGCAACCTGAGAAGGCAAACGTTTTCCTCTCCTCTACGCTGGTAGTCATTTTAAGCTGGAAAAAAATCAGACAAAGGCAATTTCCAAGCTGGTTTAACATCCCCTCTGAAAGGGAAACCAAAGAATAATCATAGCTTGTTCAATGCATAATTACCCCTTGAACTACAGCTGTGGAGACAGACTCTCGCTACTTAAACATGCCCCCCAAAATTTTGGGATTTACCTTGCCTTCACAACAGAGGACAGCTACCAAAACTCAGTCTCACCCAAAGAAGGCTATTGAGACACTAATGACCAGGACACACAGACTCGGTTGGGACACAGGCTTTTGAGAACCTGAATGACAACTTGTAGCTTCTTAGAGTGGAGCACCACTGCTACAAGCTTCCAAACCATTACCCAGCCTGTGGCACAGTTAACTAAACCCTGTCCATCCAGACATCACAGGGTTAATATCCTTAGTAACCATAGCAACCAGCACTTCTTCCTCCATAAGAGCCTCAGCTGGCATACTGCTGCCTTCCCAGCATCAGGTTTAGCAGCATATTTAGGGACTTTCTTTTTCCCCCCAAACCATGGGGTCTGGCCAAGCACACCATGAATTTTGGCATTACTTTGTTGCTGTCCCCTGGCACTTCCACCTCCCCTCCGCAGGGGGAAGGAGGGTGTATAAATTCTCTCTAAGTGCATCAAGTCAGGGCATAATGTAAAGCAGGGAGCCAGCTCCAGCCTCACAGGAACAGATGCCACACGGTAATGGAAAGAGAGACAGATGAAAAGTTGATATGCTGATCAATCATCAGGTCAAACAAACAGCAGGGCAAGACCAGTGGACCCAGCCCATGGTTACAAGGGGCAACGCCATCCCATAAACTTCAGATTCACTGGAGACAGCCGCCAAGACATCAGCGAGAAACCAAAACTCCTATCTAGTAGCACACATAGTCTGTCAGGAAGAGACCAGAAAAAATTACTTTCAAAACAGGGCTTATTACTAGCAAAACAACACACGTTTCTCCTCTTGAAATTCACCTTTGAACTGCAGATGCATTAAAACAATCATTACATCCTATCCTCTTGCTTGGTTTCCATCCTTCATTCCTGGGCAGCTGCAGCATGCCAGCACTTGCTCATTTCTAAACCAACCCAATGTCATTTTTATGGTTCCACCCATTGGCGTACTTGGCACAGAGAGAGGCACTGCTGTTTTATTAATAGCTTCATGCTGGCCCAGCTCTATCCTGTGCAGGGTTTCCACAGCATCATTACAATGCATTTTTCGCTATTCCCCCCCTCCTTCCCCATGTTCCACTCAAAGAGATCACATGCTGTCTTCTACCTAGCTGCTCCTGCTTCTCAAGGTCACCTTGCTCAAGACCTCATTCGTCCTCCTCGCTCCCCATTTCCTTCCGCACTCTTCATGATAGAGTCCCAGCACAGCCGGTAGAGTTGTCCTCTGCAGCATCGAGAGAGCCTCTCAGGAATCTCATTTTTGAGAGCCATCTCTTTGGAAGGGAGGTACAATATCAATCACAGCACACAGGGTACATGTGCTCTGGAAGAAGAGCAGTTACTTCAAATCCAAATGTTCAGTTACTACACAGTGATATTTACTTCTTTCTTCTTCAAAAGAGAGAGGACAAGCTTCTACCTTTGGGTGAACTTTGTGAAATACTCAGTAATGGTGGCAACTGCTATGCAGGCAACCCCTTAGAGGCAACTGATATGGAACATGCTGGCAGCATTCAACTTTGATATTAATATGGGCAAGACATTAAGTGGTTTGTACTCAGGATTAATGGTTAACAAAGCATGGGATAGAAAGTGATCAATGTGCCACGCATACTTTTTATCTTCTCTACCACATCCATCATTTCATGGCATCCAGGCAAAAGGTCCCTCCAACATGATTAAAGCATTGCTCCTGTATATAAGGTACATGGGACCCAAACAAGCTTTAACTAATTGTATGAGCCTGGAACATCAAGCATGCAGATATCCAACAGGTCTTGGCTGACACACTGGTCTTTCCAGGATTCATTTCAGCAGCTTACAGAGGACCCTCCCACAACCTCCAGCAGTTTCGCCAGCACTCTGCCAAACCCATCAGCGCACACTGCTCTGAGCATTATCACAGATCTGCTCTGCGTTTTGTAGCAGATTCACCTTTAATGGAGGTGGCTTCCAAGAGTTTCACTGACTGCACAGAGCTTCCATGCTTATGAGAGCTAGCAGTTCAGTCTGAGCGGAAAGCTAACTTGCGCTGCACTAATGTCCACCTTCCCATTGAGCCCACCCACAGAAACAAAGAGAAGTCCTGTGTTTTAAGGAGTTCACCACAAGAACAAACACAGGACGGATTAAAGGCTTTGGAGTACAAATAGAAGCAACTAGGCACAGGTAGCAACTGACTGGAAAGTTGGAAAGGATGCTGCTGATCAGAAAGATTTGATCACCTACACTTCAACCTGAACAACAATATTAAGAATGGACATGCTAGCTAGAACTCACAATACTTACAAAACAAGGGGCTACCATCAACCTTGTGCACTACAGCTCCTTCTACTTGCTATTTCTCACTGCCAATTATTTCCCCCACCAAGGACAACATACACATCACAAAAAGGCATCAAGAAATAGAGAATCCATAACTTCCCTGGGTAACTTCCAACAGTCGATCACAGAAAAACCCACACACACTCAGGCATTTCATTTCAGTCCATGTGGACTTAGTTTGCAGCCATCTATTTGTATTACGCATGTCTCTTACTATGTCAAAATTTCCCTTTGAGAAAATAATTGACAGTAGTCCCCTTTGAGCCTTTTCAGTAATCTAAATGGATAGAGTTTGCTTCATTTCAGTAGCTTCCATCTCCATCCTTTTCCCAGTTGTTCAACACTAAAGCCACTATCCTGAGGTTCATTTTCCTGAATGCTGCTGGGTGTAGAGGCAGCAAACAGTTCTAGTGACTACCTCACTCTCTACACAGACATCATCCATTGGGTCAAGCAAAACACTGGTAAGCCTTGTTGAATTACTTCCCCACTGAGACCCCAAAATCGCTCTCCAAGCCACTTTTTTCTTACCATCAGCCTTGATGCAGAAGGCCAGAGCTTTCAGTACTGTGATTCGTAATTCTGCAGCTGGGTCATTAAAGCTCACTGCATTGCATCAGCCCAAGTCAGGAAAAGACCCAAAGCACTCCACAAGACTACCAATAGCATTCACTTAATTCACCATCCTGTCAGTCTATGGCTCATCCTCAATTTCTCTCCACAGCAATTCCGTATCAATTTCCCTATCACTGGTGGAAATGTTGACTGATCATTATCGGTCCTCTAACATAGCCCTATGGACACCATTTAACTAGGATTCACTATCAGCAATGCCAAGACTTGTCAGCAAAGACAAGAGTAGCTGAAGAGACCTCCTGTCCCCTGATGTTCTTCTATCAAAAGCCATAAAAAAAAAAAAAAAAGATTAGGGAACCCTGCTTGTAATATATTTAATAAGTGCTCTACAGCCATTGCAGAGCACTGCTAGTTTGGAGGACGTTTCCTCCTTTTGAAAGGGAGGTGGACTGAATCAGACTCACACAATCAATGCCTAACAGCTGGCTGAATACAGTAGAGCTATGAAGTTATTTCTACAGATCATTTCTAGTCTGAAAAAGAACAAAAGCAGCTACCTTCAGCAGGATTTGTTTTTCACAGTTCATTTTTAAGTAACACCAGATAGCGACAGGAGTAACCAATACCTTTCAGTACTGTCAGCTCAACCTGACACAAGACAAAGCAATGACCAACCAGCACACTCTTACCTTGTTCTCTCATTCCCTGCACAGCTGCCCTCTCCCCATCTGCTGGAGTTTTCCTGCCACTCCAAGGTCCCCTCAACCACTTCTCCCAGTGCTCCTTTGCTTCTTTTTTACTACTACTAGATGCTGAATTTCACAGCTCCAGCCTTCTGTATCTATTAGGCACCTAGGAGATACTGCGTGTCATATATGACACAAAAGCTGTTTCTTTCTCCCAAGCACCATCTAAAGCATTTTCTTTTTCTCTGCATCTTTTTTGTAAGGGGAAGTCACTGAGGAGTCCACACTTTTACTAAAATTGAGTCTTCCAAGAAATTTCTTCTTGCCCCCTCTTCTTATATCTATATTGTTTTCCCCAATGTTTTTATTGTACCAGCAACAATTTCCACCTAGTTTTTACTCATCTATGTCATACTACATTTTTAATTATGTCTTAGGTTCATGACATCTTCACAGATACTATATCCTTTTTATGCTCTATAATATCCTTGCATATTTTTGTGCCAATTGCCACAGCATATTCAGTCACAGATTATTTACTTAGTTCTGTATATTTTTATTTCTATTCCTCCTCCATTCTTCACTCTCAAAGAAATCCATTTCCTGTCAAGCAGGAGTTAAACACTCCAGACCTGAGCTGAGACTCAAAAGACTCTCAATACTTGAGAGGCAGCTACAGGAATCCTCTGCATCACAGGAAACCCATGAGCAGTAGTTCCTTTTGGTGGAAGCAAGAGTTTCTTGCTTTTACACCTTTTTATACATTTCTAGCTGTAGGTAACTGCCAAATATACCCCTGTCCTCATCAGTCACATTTAGTTCAGCATCCAAGAAGCCAGCAGGCAGCAGACAAGGCACCACTGGCGAGAAAGAAGGCAGACACGATCCTTGCAAAGCCTTTTTACCTGTACATCACACTACCATCACCCTTCTGTAATTCAATTTGCTCAGTGGAACAAATGCACCAGGGCAGAGCCCAGACCCTTTCATGACAGAGCCAGTTTGCACACCACCTCTGCTGACAATTTGCCATTACATCTTCAGGAGCGTCTTGCAATGAAGTTTAACCCTTGGTCTAGGGGAAAACTAGGTATCAACCTAATAGTGTCACCACAAACAATGCAAGATTCTTATGGGTTCCAGAATCACAAATGAAAAAAAAAAAAACAACGTATGAGGACAAAGTCAAAAATAGCTCCTCTCCGCTCCCTCCCCAAAGAGCAGTCAGGTTTACTTACTGCATTCAAACAGCAGCCCTTTAATCAAGGAGTCCTACTTATTCATGAGGAGAACTGTAGCTAGACAAACCTTTCAAACACTAGTTCTGCCATCTGGCAGCAGGACTGAGGCTTGTTCCCAGACACACACAGAGCACTGGTAATTGCCCTCACATGGAATTCCGAGGCACTACAATTGTTCTGGCATTTAAACCTCCATGGGCCCCAGATGTGGATTTTATTGGCATTGTGTCTTTATGAGAAAAAGGTGCTGCTAATTATCATATAACTCTTCCCCACCTGCTCCCCCCACAAATACTTTTCATTTTTGCTCTCCCCAGTAATTTCTGGCATCTTCTGAAAACAAAAAAAAACAAAAAAAAACCAAAAAAAAAAAAAAAAAAAAAAAAAAAAAAAAACAAAAAAAAAAAAACAAAAAAAAAAAAAAAAAAAAAAAAAAAAAAAAAAAAAAAAAAAAAAAAAAAAAAAAAAAAAAA